>OMLC01097891.1:0-32606 GCA_900302585.1 Regalecus glesne
ACACACACACACACACACACACACACACACACACACACACACACACACACACACACACACACACACACACACACACACACACACACACACACATCTCTCTCTCTCTCTCTGTGTGTGTGTGTGTATATATATATATATATATATATATGTATATATGTATGTGTGTGTATATATATATCTATCCTCAAGGAAAGCATATAATCAAAGCGTTGACTCAATAAAGGGATGCGTGTGGCGCCACCTGCAGATTAAACTGTAACCCGCTGCACAAGCATATTAGTTACTCATGTGCCATTTATAGAGTCTGATAATGAGGTATGCATGTGTGCATGTAACTGCATACAATAGCTCACTCGGCTGGTTCTGCACACATAATATGCCCTGTAAATAGCATCAATGCAATGCCATGGCCAAAACAGCCTGCCAGGGCAACACAGGCACTTGTTTAGTGCCTCTGGCAATGTGAAAGTATGCAGACAAATGATGAAAGAAGATTTAAATGAATGGATTTTTTTACAATACAAATAACGTCCTTTTTGAACGATTAAAAAAAGACATTGAAATACCCTCATCTAAAACAGCAGGCTGATGTCTCCCTGCTCTAAAAAACAGAGTAACAAGGTGTTGAAAAATAGCACAACTGTTGCTGGTGGAATTGAATCTTTAGCAGAAATTGTCATGAAATCCCTGTTTTGCAATAGAGTAGCCTGTGTATTCTTCCAGACTATCTGTAGGAGACAAAGCTTGTCCAATACACCAAGCACAGTTTAAACACATTGAAATGTCGAAAATAAGAAATGACAGGCAAGAAAGTTTGCTTCCAGAGTAGAATAAAATAAAGTCGTCACTTCCTCAGATGGCTTTTGTTTCACCACATGTTAGCATGTTGTGAGGAGTAACTCACTTTAGAAAGTCTTCAGAGATAAAAACAGCTTAAAGGTAAATACAATGGCAGATCAATACGTCTTCAAATCAGTGTCATCATATACAAACAACCTGAGTATGTTGGTTTGTTTTCTCTACACAACATAAATGTGATCTTCCAAGGAAACTGTCCACAACAGACTTGTGTTTTTTAAAAAAAGCCCAATTTATAGTCCTTAGAAAAAAATCCCCATAGAGTCTCAGTACCATCTCCATCTACTGTCTTGGCAGCCACGGCTACCACTCCTAGCACCATATTTACGGTTACCACCCCTGTTATCATGATGACGGTTGCCGCCTCTCTCATCATGGTTGTAGAAGTCATCCCGGCGGCGACCCGGGTTTGGGTCGTCTGTATGGCGTTGATTTCTATTGTGGTGGCTGCTGCCGCCACCACTGTTCATCTGGGTCGAATGCGGGCGATAGGAGCTGTTATACTGCCGTGGGCTACCTCCACTAGAAGTCCCACTAGCAGGTTGGGGCCTTTGCTGGAGTCCCGTTGAGCTCCCGTTCAATTGCTGGAGTTGCTGCATCTGTTGCATCTGTTGCTGCCACATCAAATTGGTCATCTAGAGAAGATGGAAAAATGACAAAACATGTCACTGCTTGTGTTCAAAGTTGCAAATAAGAGGCCAAAACAGCCCGTTGCTGTGGTAATAGTGAAGAATACACAGAGGTCAGGGTTGCCTTTCTTCATGCTTCACTTCAATGTACAAAATGTAGGAACATGAGGAAAAACAAAACACATTCTTGTTGGATATCCATGAGGAACTGTATTCACTATTCTATACGACCACTTGAGTTGTTCCAAACAGGAGAGGTGCTCTGTCAGCAAGAGAGGAGGTTTACCATGATTTGCTTTTGCAGATTCTCAGGAGATGAAAAGGACCTTTGCATCTGAGGAGGCGGAGTATATGGTGGAGAGTTTAACTGGACTTGTGCCCTGTATACAAGTGAAACAGAATTATGGATTAAACTGATGTCATCACAAACACACACAAACATAAAACCTGTCCTTTTTCATGCACACAGACTGAACTGTACCCACATAAGTGAATGTCTAAATATTCCCTGAACCCGTATCATTCCTTTTATCTCTTTGTGCAAGTGAAACAAATTCATCATGACAAATAAACTGCGAGTCTGAGATCAGTGCAACCTGACCAGCCCTTTCCACAGAATGGAAATCAAGTGGCTGCACTCACAGACCGGTGCATTTGTAAATAGCGGCATCCACTCATTACCATCTTTTAAACTACTCTGCCAGATTGACCGGGACAATATTGAGGCATGATATCAAATATTACAATGTTGAGAAATCACATGCTTTACATGTGATGCGTAACAATCTAGATAAGGAAATGACAAACAAATGTAATCATTTCATCTGGACACAGTATTTATCGAGACAAATGTTTTGTCAGTCTGGACTGAAGAGGTCACCTGTATGAGTGACCTCTAATGATGAACCGATTCCTCTTTTTGAGGACACTTGGGTAACAAGAGAAAACCACATGCCATATTCTCACCTCTGACCATGTGGACTCAGGGTGTTTGGAGTACTTGGAGTTTTCAAGTTCCCTGGACCACTAGCATGACTGCTTCCTGTGGTAGAATAAATGAAACAGAGATGGAATTACTGGTTAAATGAAAGGAACTATGATATTTGTGCGACAGCCAAGTCAGTCTTCTAACAAGCAGGGTTGACCGTATTCTTATTATAAGGTTCTGAGCCATTTACAGAGTCGTGTTCACTAATTATACAGTACTCTCCACAGTAGTGCTTCTCCATCACCAACTCAAGGACAACCAGTACCGATGGCCTTTTTCTATTGCTCCAAGTAACTCATTAAGTTCACCTGTGGTAGGTCTACAACCTCCATAATTGCAAGCTAGAATAACTAGAACAGTTGAATGTAATGAAAAATATAGTAGGACAGATAACAGCAGAGCTGGTGCTTCCCAGGGACCTGAAACTATAAGTGTACTATCAAACATTCAGCTAGGAAAAACATCACTACTGTTTTTGGTTGACACGCGTCTGCTCTCCTGCAAGCCAGCAGTGATTACGTCAAGCAATGTTTCAGGTTAGGCCAGTTAGCCATCATAATAAGTGTGAAAAAAAGAAGGTCACTCACAAGATCTTCTAGTTTGCTATCCGATATATGTTATAAGTACATCATTTATACACTAAGTTTTAAATGAAAATTCTAAGACATTACAATGGAAGTAACTGACTGTCAAGATTGTTTCATAGTCCACGTTGGGCTGGCATAGCTAAGTAGGTAGAGTGGTTGTCTGGGGAACTAAAGATTGTCCTCGAGTAAGACACTGAACCCCTAACTACTCCCCGAGCACCACATATTGGCTGTTCACTGCTCATTTACAATACGACAAATGCAGAAACTCTCAAATGTCCCCCTGTGGAACTGATTGGGTGTTTGTTTATTGTATCCGTCTTTGATACCATTAAATGGATCTGTCTCTTTTGAAGCCCACTGAGGCAAATTTGAGATGATAGGCTAAACAAGTAAAACTAACCTGACTTCAAGTTCAAAAATGGCTTTATTGGCATAATGTAACATACTACATATTGCCAAAGCAGCCATGTATACACTAATAACGTAAAGATGAACTCGATGACTCTGGTGCCCCATTATCACTAGGTCCTAGGACAATACGGAGGGGGCGTTTCTCTTTTCGTTCATGAACAAGGCAATTACTTCCACCATTCAAGGCTCACTCAAAATGTTGTCAACTCCAAAATATTCACAAGAGTCAATCACCCTTTCAAGTTTAGTCTTTACCTGCCAGCGTTAAGTGATTGTAATTATTTTCCATTCACGCAGGGACACAATGACACATAGATGTGCATAAAAGGAGAAAACGGGCTACAGGTCGCACAACGTTCACCCACCTGATCTGAACTGAACGTGTATAGTTCGGGCGTAGAGCGACGTTCCATCCAATAGCTGCAAAGCATATGGCACCGACTCTTCGTGTTTATAAACGGCAAAACCAAACGTTTTCTGTTTCCCGTCAGCGTCCTTAGGAATTTTGGTTTTGATAAGCGGTCCAGCCTACAGAGGTACCACAAGACTGTTAAGTGGTGAACAAGACTGGCGGTAAGCTAGCGTTAATGTTTGCTGTCCTTCATTTTAAAATTAGGATAATTTGTTCAATAATCTAATCACAGTCTTTCAACAAAATAAACTAGTTATAATAAAATTCACACAAGGTTAGGTTGCACAGTAGTCTTTAGCATTAGCGGACACGATGAACGATATGTCGTATAGTGTGGGCGCTAGCAGGCCCACAAAAGGCTACCGACGCTGACTAGCTTGAACGACAACCTGGCTAGTGTGTAGCTAAAGCAGCAGCCTTACCTGTAAAAAGAGTTCAAACAAAAGCTCCTCTGTCACTCTTTGGTCTATATTTCTAATGAAGAGTGTCCGATTTGCTTCCTCTTCTATTCCCATTGTACTAAAATCAGCACAAACAATCCAAAGGGATGCCAATCGTCTATGATGCTAACGGCATGTAAACACCTAACAAACGGAAGGCCGGATACTGCCGTAAAACACGCCTCCTGTCGTAACACAGCTTCAGTCTTAAACGCACCAGTTTGTATTGCGATACCAGGATGTGAGCAGTCCACGGTAGCACCGAGCCAGTATGCTGTCTAAACAGGAGCCATTTGGTTTAGTGGCCGCCAGAAAGTGATTCCAATGACCACATTGCAGCTCTTTTAAATCTCCAAGTTTGCGTTTTCTAACTCTTTTTACCCAAATTCACCAGATTTGTCTGAGGTTCGTAGTAACAACATGTCTCTCTTTCTTCTTTTGTTTTCTTTCCGGCGAATTTGCGACGGACTAAACGCAGACAAGGGGTGTTGTCGCCCCGACAGGTCGTTTGTAGAACTCCACTGAAGGTGAGAACATTCATGACAGTTCTCGTCTTGCAAACCTTTACGCTGGGCATTGATTTGAATTATTGATCCGTAGCTCCAGCTCCCAACAGCCCTGCTTACTGGAGGCTCATCTCTGTGAGATACTGGTTCATTACACAGCACGACTCCGTTTGCAACGGTCACGGTTTGCTCACCATCGTTGTCTCGGTCGTTCCGTCGCTGTGCGGACACCCGTAGTCAGCTGAGGCTGCGGGGTCTCTTTAAACACGTGCTGAGATGTTTTTCTCGATGCGTGTCGATGCGTGTCGTGACAGACGACCTCATTCAGCGGTGATCTGTCACACACAGGAACGCAAACTGCCCAGTTTTCTACTCAGAGCAGACTGGTCCTACAGCTGGTCTAGTGGTGCTGGTCTAGTGGTGCTGGTCTAGTGGTGCTGGTCTAGTGATGCTGGTCTAGTGGTGCTGGTCTAGTGGTGCTGGTCTAGTGGTGCTGGTCTAGTGGTGCTGGTCTAGTGGTGCTGGTCTAGTGGTGCTGGTCTAGTGGTGCTGGTCTAGTGGTGCTGGTCTAGTGGTGCTGGTCTAGTGGTGCTGGTCTAGTGGTGCTGGTCTAGTGGTGCTGGTCTAGGGGTGCTGGTCTAGTGGTGCTGGTCAGGGGTGCTGGTCTAGGGATGCTGGTCTAGTGGTGCTGGTCTAGTGGTGCTGGTCTAGGGATGCTGGTCTAGTGGTGCTGGTCTAGTGGGGGGATAAGAGGAGCCCAGGACCAGACCGGTGCTGATTCTGTATGTGGGGGAAGTTTCAGAACAGTTGAGACGTGTTTTCCAAACATCGCGTCTCAGTTGCGTTCAAACCCCTGAACACAGTGTTAAAAGTCGTTCCACGTCAAGGATCAGGTCCCTGATAACAACAGAGTGATGTGGGTTACGCTAAAAGAGATGAATCAGTTCAACTGGAACTCGGAAGTTTATCCAAAAAACGCTTCGTAACTCAAACTGGTGACATCTTCATCTTTTGAAGATGAAAATTCTGATCCAGTTGAACTGATTCACCTCTTTTTGTGATATTATTATCATTGGTAGTAGTAATAGTAGTATTTCAACTTGCCCCCCTTTTTGCAGAGGTCCTCTTAGAGGATCTTGTTAGACCGCTTAGTTAAATGTTATCTCCTGATCCTTACTGAAAATCGAGAAAGCCGTGAGGGAGTCTAACTTTCCATCTGCACTACTCCTTTACTAGCAGTAGATGGCAGCATTGAGCCGTAGATTCTGACCCGAGAGGTTTTTACGTTAGGGGCATAATGTCCTTATGGTAGGTGCAGACAGCTGCTGCGCACCACAGAGGATCAGAGCTGTAGGGCAGCCGAGCTCAGGAGGCGGGGCGCTCCTCTGGGGATCAGAGATGGATGGTTCTGTGCCTGGGCCCTGCAGAGAGTGTGTCGAGGTGTCCTTGAGCAAAGTGCTGTAGCCCTAATGGCACTGCACGGCGGCTGTGCTCACCAGTCCTCCATGGTGGGATGGATTGAATGCAGGGAACAAACTTCACTGACCTTGGTCGTGTGGCAAATAAAGACCAATTCTAATTTACTGCAGTTCTATTTCACCTTCAGCCAGGATCAACTCCATCAAAGCGCTCTCCCAGCATCCCGCAGACAAACGACTGGTCTGAGGAACCGAGCATCATGGACGCACAGATTGATCGGAGCTCAGATTGGATTGATCTGCCCCGGGCTGGCCGGGCTGGACGTCCCTCGGCGTGGACGCCCTGTGAGAGTGAAGCTGAACACTGATCAGTTAGATAGGCACTTGGTCAGCTTCACAGAAGAAGCCTGCCCCTTGTTTTGAGAGGGGCTGCTGAGGATCCTGGTGGACATCCAGCCGGCGGACCAACCCAGGCTGAACATGGTGTTCAGGGTCCCTCCACACTGCAGACACGGACAAGAAGGTGTCCACGAGTCCGTCTGGACGTGAGAAAGACACACGCTGAAAACCCTGGAAACCCAACGGGCCCTTAAACAGGCCCACTGACACGTCTGGGGTCAAGCCACGTGGTGGTCAGATGGCAGAGAACGGGTCCCTCTCTGATGCAGTCGACACGTTGCAGCCGTTTCATCAGCCGAGGACGTCAAAGTGACACAGGGATGCTGCCCACAGCAGACACCTGGTGGAGCTGGACATGCAGACAGGCCTCTGAGGAGAGGCGGGCCCTGTGGAGTAGCTCCATGATGGATCCGGTTAATGGAAAGGCTTCTGCAATTCTCTGACAATCCTATGGAGAAGCCACAAACATGCGTTTCACCTCTGTGTCCCGTAGAGGGGCGGCGAGTCATCAGGATTTGTTCTTAATCCTCAGCTCCTTTGACAACATGATGACGTGTCCTCCAACCCTTAGACTGCCTACAGAACACATGGAAGTCAGCCAGGTGGTTAAATCTGCCATATTTACACTGGACTCTAGATGTTCAGGAATATGATCCGTTCCTATAAGAAGAACTACATCCACTTATTTGTCTATTTGATTGTTTGTTTGGTTTGTTTCTTTAGACTAACTCCCTTTTTAGCATCCATGCTGTCCTTTGTGTTGCCGTGACTTGTTACTTGGATGTCTGCACACACATCTTTCTACAGCGTTTTAATGAAAATGCAAAACATAAGGAGCAGTGCTCGGGGGCGAGGCAGAAGCCAGGAATCCTTCAAGAGGGGAGATCTGATAAGACAGGACCCCAGAAGTAGGCCACCACCAACCGGGCCTGCAGTGGCCCAATCAGGATGACCACTTACATACTGGCTCCCTGTAAACCAAGTGTATTACACACACACACACACACACACACACACACACTATCAACGCATCTTTTTTGATGATTTTTCAGCCACTCATTTTTTTAACATGTGTTACTAGGCTAGAGATTGTTGCCATTGGGAGATACTTACAGGTTTTCAGGGTGCTCCAGGATGCAGATGGCAGACAGCAGCTTGACAGCATCGACCATCATGAGAGGCACCCTTGGGTTGATCGCTCTGACCAGTAGAGGGATCCCCAAAGCTGAGCTCAGCATGGCTTTCAGACCATACTGAGAATGATAAATCACAGAAATAGATGTTTAGGAGAGGCTAAAGTCCATGAGCACACACTTCTCTTCTTAATCTAAACTCAACTAAAGGTGAGTATTTTAATAATCAAATACCCTATGTCTTGGAACAGGTAACCTGAAGGTTCAACACTGGTAGCTGAATTCTTAATCTGTCTTTTGTTTTAAGTATATGATCTTAACATTTGTATAATGGCATGTTGTATTGTATATATCGCTATGGTTCTATTTTATTTCAATGATTGTGTAGTAAAGTTACTGAATTTTTAAAATAATTTTAAATGCCTGATTTAAATTTAATGATTTTTGAGCAATACAATAAATACATTGATCTCAAATAAATGACAGTGCTGAATTTCTGTGTTCTCCAATGACTGCTAAAGATTTCTTTCTAATTGGCCCAGCAGTACCATTATTGATAGGCTATAACTGAAAAGTGGTGTCTGAAAGGAATGTATAGTGATAAGCTAAAAATCTTAATGATTATAAACTAGGTACAACACTGTAATGAAAAAAAAAGTTATCTGTGATTGAAACCACCCAACCCAGCAACTAAGATGAGGGCCACATTCAGTGAACGCTGCCTTCCCGTAGTGAATTTTCTAAACCTGTGATAGCTTTGGAAAGTATCATGAAAATGTTAGCTTTAGTTTGTATTAAATTTGACAAAATTTTACTATTTTGGGGGCGGTATGGCTCAGTGGGTAGAGCAGTTGTCTGACAATTCGAAGGTTGCAGGTTTGATCCCCACATCTGCAGTGAAACGTGTGGAGGGGTCCTTGAGCAAGACACTGTTACCCCAAACTGCTCTGCCCTGAAATGGACTGGCGACCTATACAAGGTATGTCCCCGCCTTTCGCCCAATGAGAACTGAGATAGGCTCCAGTTCCCCCGTGACCCGATTTCGGCTAAGCGGTTGACAATGGATGAATGGATGAACTATGTTGTGAAAACATCCCTGCACCACTGATACAAGGGTTAATATTAAGCCACAAAACTGCTTGTGACACTTTGGTGAAAAACAGACTGAAACGGGTAGGCATCTTACTTTGTTGTTCATGAAAGCTTTGAGACATCGGATGATCTCATGTTGACATTTCACAGCCATGTTTCTGACAGTGGAAAGAAAAAAAGAGAGAGAAAATCCATTTGAATGAGAAGAATGTTACATTGCAATGTACCATTGAGGTTCTAGTAAGGGTAGAAACATGTGGTTGTCTTACGGGTCCTCATCCCTCTCCTCCTGCAGTCTCTTCAGCAGGTTGAGTAGCAACGCCAGACCTTCGTCTCCAAAGCTCTGAACCCAACTGGAAATTACAAGACGTTCAACATTGGTCAAGTGAATTTGTGTAGAGACACCAACCAAGTGAGCAACTGAGTGTAGTTTTTGTTTGTCTCTGTCACGGAGTGAAAGACAGACCTTGTTCTGAGTCTAATTAAATACATCAGAGTGGCTTGTTAAAACATTCCCTAATTTTTGTGATTCCCTTACCTGGATTATTGAGCATGCATCAAGAAATTCCTCATTTGGATATGCTGACTTTAACTCATAAACTTCCATGTTAGCTAGCTAGATCTGAGACATTTTAGTCTTTAGCAGATGAATTCAGGTCATCAATTACATTCAAGATAACAAGGTTAGGGATTGTTACCGTTTCTAAAGAAAAGTTGTATCCATGCATTATTTGAACCAGCAACAACCATCAATGTTCAACACATTTGACCAGTATTAGATTACTGGTACACTTGAGTTAGTGTTAATGTCTCACAGTGGTGAGACTCTTATTTGACTGATCTACACAAAGCAACCTTTGTGAGCTTTTCATGAGGAATCTTTAACATAAACCTTTAATGGTGGGGGGGTCTGTTTTATGCAGGGGGTGGATAGAGCATGGGGACTAAGGTCAGATCCCCTTCTTGAAGCCCTGCAGAGGGTTTGAACCTGCTGCCTCTGGCTCATCACTTCCTAAAGCGTGCTCTTACACTGAGGTGTCACAGCCCGATTCATAAACCTGTAATGATGTGGTTAACCGGCAATATCAATCTGCTATTCACAGAAAAGCTAAAATACAACATTTAAGCTCTTTGGAGACTCAAGTTATAGTATTCCTCATTACCTTATCCAACACTGATGATACTACAAGAAATAAATATATATTTGAGCTCTCTCCCACATCTTTGCCAAAAAATATCACACAATGACTGCCAATATCAAGTTAATTGGCCAGTTGTGATACCTTTAGTGTGTATATTTTACCTGACAGGGTTGTTATTGAGGGAGACTCGTAGGGACTCCAGACAGCCCAGTAGTTGTGTGTTTCGGGGCTCTGCCTTAAGATCCTGGATGTATGCAATGGCTGACTTGGTGCTCTCCTTCTGGTCTTGGCCCTGAGACAAACACATACGCACACAAACGAAGTTTCTTCCATTAACAGTTACCATGGGACTTCAAAGCTAATTAGTGTCACTTCAACCAGAAAGCACAACTTTAGTGGGAGGCAGACAAGCCTTAAAAATCCTCATCCACAGAATTAAAAGAGCTATGTGTTGGGTTTTCCTTTAACAGCCCCATTTCACAGCCAAATGAACAGTGATAGCAACCATCTGTGCCCATTTCCATGGGTCCTCAGAGTTACAATATGTCAGCACATTTGATCACATTGCACCTGCTGCTTTGGAAGCATTATTTACTTATCAGGCAGAAGGGTGGCTATCGTGCCAAAGACTGCAATGTTTTGCCAACATAATAATGAGATATTGGCCACATTCAAATGCACATGGACAAACCTGTCTCTATGTGAAAAGCATTATTTTACATGCATAAGCAGTTGTCATACAAATACAATGAGTTTGAGTTTTAAGTTAGGGGCAGTACCAATGGTCAAATATAACTTTTAAATCACATGTTAACATTATGATCATGATCATATGGGGGGCATAGCTCAGTGGGTAGAGCGGTCGTCTGGCAATCGAAACATTGCAGGTTCGATTCCGGGTCCTGCATACAACATGTCGAGGTGTCCTCGAGCAAGACACTTAACCCCTAAATGCTCCCCGAGCGCCATAGGTTGGCAGCTCACTGCTCCTATACAATAGGTTGGGTCAAAAATGCAGAGAACAAATTTCCCCTTGTGGGACTGATAAGGGAATCATCATTATTATTATTATTATTATTATTATTATCGAAGCGTACAACTTAATTTCACTTCTTGTTCCACTGACCAATGATTATCAAGAGAAAGTACAAGCGAGATATATTTTGTTAAAGCTGGGTAGAGAAACTCAAACAGTTGAGACAAAATTGAAACATCACAGTTTCAACAATATTAAATTTACAGAGATGAGATGATGCTTTGATTTGTGGTGCATCATTAAACTGTGGAAAAAGTCAACTTCATTAAGCTGTACTGATGTTGAGGTTACCTCGGTGGAGGGTTGGGACAAAGAGGCATTGTTTTTCTTCCGGTGTCTTATGCAAATTCAGGAATTAATGCAGAGGCTGCCAACTGACTCAGACAGACATATTGACTGTTGCTTCTGTTCCACGGGTCATTTTTGAGTTGAGGGGGACTTTGGAAATGCTCAGCTTCATTGTTGGATAATTATATGGAACTGCCATATTCCTGTTTTTTCCTTTGTTTAGAGGTTTTATTGATACCTAGTGGATTTGGGTATGAGCTTGAGTTATTCTTGATTCAACTGAAATTGGCTGGGTTGAATTTAAGTGTATTGTGTTATTTTAACAGAAAATACAATCTGAAATAGACTGAGGCTGCATGCTAACTGATGACCACAAACAGTCTTTCTGAATTATTTGGCCATTATACATTTTCCTTGTCTAATAGGTTAATAGACCTGATTCTTTGCTCTCTTTGGCTATTCTGTTTGTATAAATCATTGTCTTTGCACACTTTGTTCGGTTGGACTTTTACATTTATTTATTTTGACAGTGGCTCTTTAGGGGGTGGCATAATTCAGTGGGTAGAGCGATCATCTGGCGGTCAGAAGGTTGCAGGTATGATCCTGGCATTTGCAGAGAATCATGTCAAAGTGTCCTTGAGCAAGACACTTTTCCCCTAACTGTTTTGCCCTAACATATCCAGATAGGCACTAGTTCCCCCCTGTGACACGACTTCAAATAAGCGGTTGACAATGGATGGATGGCGACTCCTCTGGATTTACAAGCTTATTGTCAGATTATCTCCCTATCTTATACTTGATGAAAAGGAGTCCAACCACTACAGCATTGGGGAATATTCCTATGTCATGAAATATATCTTTTTGAGTAGCTCAACAACTCACCACCATTCTATTCAAGCACTTAACTCCAGTATTAGGGCTATGTCCTGGTGGGAAAGGGGCCTAAAATGGGTGTGCCAGAGGAAAATCAGTAACGGTCCTTAATAAGCTACTATGATGATGTTGGCCCTTTTTGCATAGTTTTTTCCATTTTGTGCTGACACTACATTTTTGTGTATTTACAGACTGAAATTAGGAAACGATGTTGTGTGTCATTGGCATACCTAGTGATGTAGAGTCTCACTTGTAGAGCACAAATCCAGACACAGACTGAATGGTTAGGAAAATGCTACAGGATAATCAGGATGATGTTTTCCTCAATTAGCCAATCCGTACAAACGACTGGGATATCCTGATTTTAGGCTTAGTCAAGATCAATGGATGACAAAGGTTAGCCGGTGAGACAAGGTGCCTTGATGTCAATGACGCGTCAGGATAATCTCAGATAGGCTTTATGGTTAAGTATGTAATAACCTCTTTTGGCCCAGTTGTTCAGTGTGAATGCATTAAAGTCAGAGTGACAAAACATCCAGACCATCCACAGTTTTGTGTGATGTTCTGCATTTTAAAACTAATTAGGATTTCAAAAGTCCTCTCCTGTGTGCCCTCACTAGACTAGAGCTTATTAAGTTTGGCTCAAAAGAATCCTTGCTTGTCTTTTTACTTACTTGTGGTTGTGGGGCTGGCTGGCTGCCCATAACAACTACCTGGCTGTTATTTTCGCACTCAAGTGATGGGATTTGCCATAATGAGAGTGAAGTAGAGAGTAGCTGGCAGGCATTAAGATGGGGGTGGAAAGTGAGGAGGGAGATGGTGGTAGTAATTGGGAGAGACAGACCGGGTACAGTGTGTGTTCACGTTGTCTCCTGCTGATCATGACCAAGCCTTTCTCTGTCGGTCAACACCTGATGTGGTGATGCGAGGTTAGATGAAGGGCAAAGTAGATTTTATACCTGTGACAGGATACCAAACTAAGCCTCTGTGGTGCTCTTCGCTCAACACAGTAATGGTACTCTATTCATTAGTAAATCCAGCATGTCCGCTATCATTTGATTTCAGCATTACAGGTTAAAGAGTTGTGTTAGCCATTCAGATTATATCAATTCTATCTGGAAAACCGAGGAAACATACATTCATTCAAGCAACTTGAATTTCAGGCAGTGGTGGAAAGTTTGCAATAATTTAACCCATCACTCTTAATTTCTTTAAGCTCTCTCTTCCAGTGGAACACATAGGCAACATTTTAAAAGGTAGTTTCAGATGGAAGAAATATGTCGGTGGTTATAGCTTTGAAAATTGCATTTATTTGTTCATCTATTTTCTCCTAGAAATGATGGCACTGAGTTTGGAGGCTCCATTTACCAGAAGGTGAATGACCAGTTGGAGACAGCTGTCAATCTGGCATGGACAGCTGGAAACAGCAACACCCGCTTTGGCATTGCTGCAAAATACCAGATTGACCCCGACGCGTCTTTCTCTGTGAGTAGAGCTTAACCATGGAAGACCTGCTGTGGCCCTGTACACTTTAACTATTGGCTTTTAGCTCCAGGATCTACACAGTAACTTTCCACAAAGTGATTATTGATTTCAAATCTTTGAGTTCAAAACAAGAGGAAAAACTGAATCTAGATGCCAAAAAGTAAATTAAAAAATTCTAAGTACTGATATAAAATGCATTCAATTGAAATGTGTATCTATAGATATTATTTGATAAAGTGTGATGGAAATTTCCACTTTTGGATTTCTCCAATCCAGTAGTTATTTTCAAACATTCTGTTTTCCCTTTAAAAGGGTTGGATAGTCTAGTCTTTAGGCACCGTGTCCCAAGAGATTAATTGGGTTCAAGCACCAAGCAGAAAACATATTTTTTTTACGGTAAAAACAAAACGACAACCTATGATTTATATTATATGTTGATGGAAACGCAGCAATTATAATAATTAATAAAGAATTTTTGATTCTCAGGTCTGTTGGGAATTTAGTCAAAGTAGAAAGTCTGTAGATAACATCGGTTAAAGACGCTACCAACAGATGTCAGTCACAGAAAAATGAGGCAGTCAGGCAGAAGATCAATGGAGAATTTCAAATAGCCAAGTCCAGGTCTAGATATCCAAGAATTTAAAAAAGCAGGTTAGGGTGACCAATGCTTCATTCACATGGAATTCGGTAATAGTCAGCAAATGACATGAGAGCAGGACAAAAAAATAAGATGACACCAGCAAATAATCCTGACAGTTAACGGCACTGCCACCCAAAGTGAAAATATACTAACTTTCTTTATGTCTGCTTCAATAGAATTTACAACTGGATTTGACATTTTACTACATCATGAAACGGGAATGAGGGCAGTTTTTTTTTCTCCTATGAATTGACGGAATTACTGTATATAATTGAATAAAACAAAAACAAAACGTATGTAAGATTTTTTCTGAAAACAATACATTAACCCATGAAGCTGCATTTTGACTGTTTTTTTTAAACCATTCCGTTGCACAGTTTGTGGTTTTTCCCATTCTGTTTTGCTTACTGCCATTTGTCATCTCCTGAATTCCATGTTAATGCAGCATTACAGCATAATACTGGCTACTTGGGTGCATCACAAGTGTTTTGAGTGACTTTTTGTGAAATTATAAAACATGCAATTCAGTTATAACACAGATATGGAACACACTGAAGTGCATTTTATATACACTAAGAGTATAATTTGTGTGAAGACTAATGGGAATGGTGAGTGCAGCTGTGATTTTGTGGATAACCCATTTCTTGCTAAAGTCTATGAAAAACTGTAAATATGCTCCAACCTTTTGTCACTGCGACCTCTTTTGTACATAGCAACTTTCTAACGCGGGAACTAACACTAGGATTTTGCTCTGGGGATGTCTTTACTGGTGTCTCGGGAATGTGAGGTAGCTCACTTACAATATCCATAGTTGGTTCCCATTTTCCTGTTACTTGCTGGTCATTGACTTTTGATTAAGTGCAGTAGCGATACCAAAAAGGCAAGAAAAACTTCTCCGAGACAAAATGGCTGAAGGCCGAGCTGGGTTAGTAGTGATAGTCCTCTCCTAAAAGAAACCGGCAATGCAAAAATAGTCTTCCCTTTAACATAGTCCTTAATTTCCCCTTGTATTTTTACATATATGCATGCTTGCACAGATGTATAGAAAGAAATTTACGACATGATGTAATTATTACTCACTACTCTGAAATACTAGTTCTCTCAATCGAGGATAAACGCACAGCTTACTAGATCATTTATCATAGTTCTAACTGCGGCCTTCTTTTTTTCCTTTTCCTGTGCAGGCCAAGGTGAACAATTCTAGCCTTGTAGGTTTGGGCTACACTCAAACTCTGAAGCCAGGTGAGTTGCTAGTTGCCAGATTTTTTTTAAACTAGCGTAAGACTTAACATGTACAATAGACCTTTTTCTGATCAGACAAGTGTGCTACAATGATTTATTCAGAATGCAATAGAACAAATTGATCTCAAATGTAGGTTCCATGGTTTGGCATCAGCTGCTATGCTATCTCAGTCCTTTTCTGTCATCAGTAATTATCTTTTATATCATGCCAATTTAAAAAGTATGCAAGGACTTATACACTGTATTAAACAGTCAGGAATTTTCTCTGTGGTGTCATTTCGTTTGCATGAAAATGGTGATGCTATAGGTGAGATTGTTTCTGAGTTAATGTTTGCTATTAGAAAAGGTACAGAGAGAAAGAGAGAGATAGACAAGGTAAAGGTATTTCTAGAAATTGTATTACTAAATAATATTGATCTATACAGGATTTTATCAAGTATTTTCAGACTTTTTTGAAAAATGCTCCTAGAAATTTGTAACTTAAGCATTTTGGTCACTCTGACATGGGATTGATTACTATTACGAACCAAACCTGTGAGAGTGACATTTCTCATGTGCATTGGCAATACTTTGAAAAAGTAGGTATGTTTGAGACCCTCAACCTTTTTTGGATCAATATGCATCATTCACAATCATTGTTATGTGTATGTGTCTCATTTGCTCTCATTTTCTTTAGGAATCAAGTTAACACTCTCTGCCCTCCTTGACGGCAAGAACATCAATGCTGGTGGCCACAAGCTCGGCCTTGGTCTCGAGTTCCAGGCATAGGAAGGTTTAGGCACACCTCTTAACCCCCTCCACAAACACTTATATGCAGACACACACACCTGAAACACAGCCCCATTCTCCATGCCCAAAGAACCTCCAAATCCTTTATTGAACAACTAACTCCTCTTCTAAACACAACCCTGTTTCCCTTAGATGTGCTGCAGTTTAAAGGAGGTAACTTAGGAGAATATATGAGATGATGATATTTTACTTGAAAGACAACTTTAAGGGAACAAACATTTCAAAAACACCCAGTTAAGAACAAAGCTTGAAAAAAACAACTAGAAATCTGAAGTGTGTAGCTTACAAAGGGAGAAGTAGCTCTTAGTTCACTTTGATATATTTTCTTTTCATTCCACTAAAATCATGAAGAATACTCTAATTTATTTATCTTTACTTATGAGATGCAGATAGAATAGGTTAGCATTTTACCAGGATTGTGGGAACATGGAACAGGCCGAACAAATCAATCACATAGTTCATAATGTTTGCCACTCGATGTTGCTGTTACGGATCCCAGTTGTCACTCCTTGATCACAGCATTTTGTGGTTGGCCAACTTTCAAACCATTCTTCTACACTGGAGAGTTCTTTTATTCTGTTCTAGTCTGCTATATTCTAGCATCTTGTCTTAAGAGATTTTACAATGGGATGGGTTAGTTGTCCTTGATGTAAGCAGCTGTGGTTAGCTCAGAGAGACACTAAACCCTGTTGTATGTGTTGTGTTTTTGTCACACTTGTCTTTTGTGTCTGTGCATTTGGTGTGAATTATGTCTTTTGTTATATATAGCAAAAATGTTATTTTACTGACAGTCTTACATACTTTTACCTATTTCTGAAGAGAATTAAGACATGTCAACCATTCCTGGTCGAGCAAAGGGAAGAAGATCTGTCTTGCATACTGTTCAATCTCTTAAAAGGATTGCTTTGGAGGACATGGAAAAAAGAAGCATTAAATTTACAGGAAATGGTAGTCTTCCAAATTTGGTTGTATGAACTGAACTTTGTGTACTTGACAGTGTGTTACTTCCTGATATAAATAAACATCTGAAACACGTCTTATTTGCTCTTGTCAGTTGTCAGACAGTTGTTGAACTAGATTTGGAGTTGAGAATTTTTCAAGATTGTCCAATTAATTCACATGATGCTTACAGTGCTTTCACCACCTCATTCAAGGCTAATGGCTTGACATAAAATCTCATTTTAGATGTATTTTGAAGCAGATGAATTAGTGACACAGGAATAACTATTTCCAAACAAGCTTAAAACGTAAGGAAATTTGTTCTAATGTAAAAAAAATGCTCCGAAGATTTTTTGATTAGAGCCAAGGCAAATATTTCAGATTAACCTCTGTAAACAAATGACGAAGGGTGCCATTTACATAAGTGAGAACCAACATGACCTGTGGTTTACACCGAAGGAAAGAAAGCCCCTTTTTATTGTCATTTTTATTCTTACAATTAAATTTTTCTTCTGCGTTATCAGGGGTGTCCAAAGCGATCCACAAAGGGCTGCTTGTGGGTGCAGGTTTTTGTTCCAACCAATAATTTACACACTTGATTCTATTACTCAACCAATCAACTAATCAACTGTGTATATTCAACTAATCAGGGTCCTTAGCTAAGACAATTGGTTTACTAATAGAATCAGACGTGCAAGTGTTTGGTTGGAACAAAGACCTGCAGCTACAGCGGCCCTTTCTGGATCACTTTGGAAACCCATGCCACTGTATAGGAGTGGTGGGAAACTGCAGCACATGGGGAACACCAGTGCATCATATTCCCACTCTGCCTGCTCAGTTTAGTTATAAAATCTTGATTAGTACACAAATAAATACATTTCATACACACACTTAGGAAACACCGTGACTTAGACCACTATGAACAGCTGTCCCTGCATTGTAAGGGGAACAAAGATGCTCAGTGACTGAATTACCAATTCAGTTGTTCCATTACCTTAAGGTGCATAACCAGAATCAGTTGAAAGGCCATGTAGGTTTTCATATATGTACATGAGTTTTACTCGTTTCCACCGTTACTTCACAGAATGACTACACGACAATCAAGCAGGCAAGCTATTGTGACTTGATAGATTTGATTTATTTTGAAGTTTTTAACAAAGAATGAAAGAAAAGCCAACAGCGTGTCATGTTTTATTTCTCTTATTTGTTAGTTCTCCCACTTAAACACACACAATGATGTGTCTGTGTATCCAGGCCAGCTGGTAACCACGCCTATTCAGTTATTCACGCATCAAGATGGCGACTCGCAAGATGACGGGGAGAGGCGGCAGAAACGTCTACCTTATATTTTTATTTATCCTACTCCGGCTTTTTACCGACGTTTGTGTGGCAGCTCCCATAGAGGAAGGTATGTAATGTGTGTTTTTATTGAACGTCCTTGTTGATAAAATGAGTGCTTTAGTTGACCCAAACCGACTTGTAGCTGGGCAGAAATGCTAGCAGCGTAGGGTTGTGCGTAGCGTTAACAAACGACGTCCCAAGTGTCAGACGAGTGACGATGATAATCAAGCCACCAGACCTGTGTCATATTCTCTTCTTACAAGCCCCCGTAACCTTAACATTTGAATCCTCTTGTTCTCTGTACACAAGCACTCTTTAAAACGTAGCGTTTAGTCCTACTAAGCTAGCGTTAACAGTGGTTTACCACAACTGTTATGGTTCGTATGGCTAAGTAGGGTCTTTGGTTGCTGAGAGAACTACACGGTCCAGTATTTAAGGTTATTCCCCTTGAGCGTCTCTCAGAAAGTATTTTTTGGAGATAAGGTTCAAATGTCCCTGTCATATATCTTAGGTAATAATAACTAGACGATCAGCTTGGTGACGACAGCCCTAATACACACCCTCTTTGAAGTTAGTTATTAGTACCTGTGGCCCTGTGCTTGGAACAGGATGGTCATAAAACAGGTATCGGAGGTGGGCCTATTAAGTACGTGCAAGAAGCTGATTTTGATCTATTTACTGGAGCTTAAACCGCTTCAGACCCAAATCTGGTCTGAACACCATTTCTTCATCGAAATATATCAGCATTGGTTCTTTTTTTTTAAGTCACAGGCTTGACCTGAGATGTTGTATATAGTGTTCATATTTCTCCCTTTGTTAAATTGTTTATGCTACATATTATGTTCTAGATTTGATGCCTCTCCTACTGTGGTTTCCACATTGCTGCCGTAACAACGTAATTTCCCCCGTGGGACTAGTAAAGGAATATCTTATCTTATCTCTTTGTAGTACTCTTGTCACCTGGAAAGGTTGGCTGGAGTGCAATTCTTTATGATGTGACGTCCTCAACCATCACACTGATGTTAGTTTTTCAAATAGCAAGCACCTGGAGATAGCTAGTATATTTTTTGTATGCATTGACACCCTTGTTTCTTGCCACTAAAGATGTGGGATAGTATTGGCTAAGTATCAATCTTATACAACAATGTTGCCAAACATAAGACTACATTCTCACCCTTAACATGTGACAATGGACTGAGTTTAGGCGTATTCACTCAGAAATCTCGACTATCCAAAGTATGCAAAGTATTCCTAGCAGAGATGTTTGCCACGGCCCTGATTTGTTGCACATTGCTGTTGCAGTCTTATGCTAGTAATAGAGTAACTCTCTGATACCAATGTCTTGTTTATACACTTTAAGTGGCTTGGACTCTAAAAGCAATTAGTTAATCAACCTGAGATTATCCTCTTTTATGAGAAAGATGTTTTTAAATGAGCTCAGTCATGGTGAAAGTAAGACTTAATCGTTGTGGTTCGGTCATTATCAGTCTTGGGAGACCAACTCGCAGTATAAAGGGCTTTTTTGTTGATCCTGTGTGTTTACAGCACAAAGAATCCTGATGCAGGGTAGGATTTATTTATTGGTTTGTCTGCCTGCCTACTCTGGTGACGGTTTCTAGATTTGCCCATGCCAAGACCCACCTGTGGAGATACTTTCTGGCCTGGGAACATCAAGTGTTTGTACTGTAAAATTAAGCTATACATTTATATTACCCATCAACCATGCAGATAATTAACAATCCTCTGTTTTGTTAATTTATGCAGTATTCCCCTTTCCAGTCTTAAATGGCACGATGGCACAGCAGTTTGCACTGTTGCCTCACAGCAAGAAGTGTCCTGGGTTCAAATCCTGTCCCAGGTCCTTACTGTGTGGAGTTTGCATATTCTCCCCATGTCTGTGTGGGTTTCCTTCACTCTCCTCCCACCATCAAAAAGACCTTCATGTTAAGGTTAATACTCCTGCCTGTGCTCCTGATCAAGGCAATAGGAAAAATAACTGGAGTCGGTCCCCCAGGCACTGCAGCTGTTCACTGATAAAGTTTTGTCTTTAGTGGTAGCCTACTAATAAGCAAATGGCACAGACATGACATGTTAATCACAAAAAGAGGTGAATTGGTTCAACTGGATCAGAAGTTTATTCAGAAACGTTTCATCACTCGAAAAGGTGACACCTTCAGACTGAGCAGACTGCAAGCATTTCCCCCCTTATAAACAGTACATCGATACCACACAACAATAGGCTGGGTTCTTATGCAAGTTGGGTGATCAACTGCACATTCAGTGGTAATGAGTACCATTCACAAAGGATTGGGGAATATTCGCAATCACAGCATGTGGTTGTTGTGTGGTATCGATGTACTCTTTATAAGGGGGGAATGCTTGTAGTCTGCTCAGGCTGAAGATGTCAACTGTTTGAGTGAGGAAACATTACGGAATAAACTTCTGATCCAGTTGAACTGATTCACCTCTAAAATGCTGGGTAAATTACTTGAGACAGCCACATCCACTATGTCAGAGCATTTGGCTGGTAATAGTTATTCTCTGAACTTTTTTGGTAATGAGTAATTTGTATTTTGGAAGTCTTACATTTAGGAGCTTCATCTGATTTCTACTCAAAGAAAATGAATAAAATTAAATGAATAAAATATTATAGTCATGGAATATATCCTTTCAGAATTGAGCTATTGATGAAATCTTTCTACTTATTCTCAAAAAGAGGTGAATCAGTTCAACTGGATTAGAAGTTTATTCAAAAAGAAAGAGGTGAATCAGTTGAACCAATTCACATCTTTTTGTGATTCCCTTACCTGGATTATTGAGCATGCATCAAGACTTTCTACTTATTGGTTTATGAATGTTAAAATGCATAATCTAGTGTATGAACCATCAGTCTGTTGGTTTCAAAAATTGTATTTCATAGCAGGGTGATGTAGCAAAGCCTGTAAGTGTTTTGCCACAGAGCTCTCCTGTTCATTGAGTATTATTGCTGGCTGCAATTTATTGGCATGAATAGTCTCTTTCTTTTCACTAGAGCTTCTTAGTCAAGGTCCCAAGTCCCTGGTGTTTCTCCTCCCACCGTAGGCCAAGCAACACTCTTCAGTCCCATAAGATCAAAATAATGTCTCTTGCTGACGTGAATGTAGTGTTGATCCAAGAGCAAACGAGTCACACAGGTTTCAACCCTTACATAAAACTGTAGTCTTGGTTTTATTCAGCCACATGGATTTCAGGCTATAGCCACAATGATTTTGATGTGATCTTGAAATATCGACGATTTTTTTAACTTTCATTTCTGTATGTGTCTTGATACACATTTTACCCTGGTCTTCATAGAGCTTTTTGTCTCGATATAGATAAAAAAGATGTATTGATGGAGAAAATTGTCAAGTTAATGAATAGAAATCCAACCAAAGTGAGCTGTGGTATAAAGGTATCCTTGACAGGGCATTTTGTTTAAAGGGATACATTTTCAAATACAGCAAACCCTTCAAGACTGGGCATGGTTGCAAAGGGGTGGGGTATGTTTCTATGCATAGAACCCTCACACACTCCCACCTGGGAGCTGCACAGTAAACCCTGTGTTTTGCACTACTGCCCTCTGAGGGGCTTCACTGAAGATGTTGGTAGGTTTAAAACAGACCGAGCAAGGCGTGCACTAAAATAAAGACTGGAATCATTTTTATTTGTATAATGTTAGGGTGGAGGGACACATTTCTAATCTCTTCATTTCCTTTTTTTTTTGTTGTTCTCCATATTTGACTGTGTTTTTATTTTGCTGCACTGCAAAACAGAACCCCCCTTATAGCTCTGTTCCATCAGACTTATTTTAAACCTTCAAGCTCAATTGAATATTGCCAAAAGATGAGTGTGTTGAAAAAACTTTTGTTTCATTTAGATTCCCCATATCAGTCCCACAAACGGAAATTTCCAGTTCTCTGCATTTCACCCATATTATTGTATATGAGCAGTGAGCTGCCATGTGGCACTCAGGGAGTAGTTAGGGGGTTCAGTGTGTTGCTCAATGATACCTCAACATGCTTTCTGCAGGATCGAACCTCCAACTTTCAGATCGCCAGATGACCACTCCAGAAAAAGGTTGATATATATATTATATATTCTAGACTGTGTCTGTCTAGGTGTTTGATATGACTTTCTGCCCATTTAATAATCTATAATACTAATACTTAATTGGGTGGAACTTTTTAAAACATCAATCCATTATCAACCTCTTGTATCTGAAGTTGGGTTGCAGTCATGCTGGAGCCCATCCCAGCACTCACTGGGTAAAAGGTGGTGAAATAATCACAGGGTTCAGTGTTTTGCTCTTCAGGACACTTCAAACCTCAGCATGCTTTCTGAATGAACCAACGATCGAACCACTAATTTTCCACTTAGGACAACCACCCTACCTTCTGAGCTATGCCACAAGTGTTATATTTACAGTGGAATGAAAGCAGAATATTCACACAATGATAGATTTTTTGGGGACAATTAGCAAGGCACCCGAGCAGTGGCTGCTGCTTAGCCATAGTAGTCGGTATGTTCCATGCCGCTTTTTCTCCACTCACCTCATGCTATAAAAAATGTCTACAACTGATTCTAAATCAGTAATATGATATTGATTTCCTAGGCTCTTCAGGGTTTTGTCTCATTATGCAAAAACAACTTATGCCTGTTCAGTGAAAGAGTACAGAAGGTAATTGAGTACTGGGGTTAGTGTATCAAGAGGGTTTCTGTTTTGTTTTTGATCAAGGTTTTCTCTACCTTCCCCTTTGCAGTAGCAGTAGCACACTTCTGGTCAAAGGGGATTTTACACACCAGTTGCAGACAGTAGAATGCATCTCACTCACTTTTCCTCCAGACATCTGTCAGCCAGAGTCAAACAGTCATGTCTTATCACTTTTGTTTGAGTTGAGTAGAAATAGTATTTCTGAAAGCAGTCCACTTGACTAAAGTATGTTGTAACATGAAGTCTTAGCAAGAGGTTGGGTGCAAGAATGTTTCAGGACATTGGAAAAAACTTTTTCCAGATTGAGTTGACTTGTTATTATTTGACCATTGACATTTTCCTTGGGGTTTACTAAGATTCCCATACAGTTTACTACTTCTGTGATTCCCATAAATCGGCTGCATTTTCAAAATATCCCATTCATTTTTTAACAGGATGTAACGGTTTTTATTCACACATTGATCAGCCCCTGAGCTAGTGTAGGGTTTTATTAACCAGCTTGATCCTGTCTGGTTAATAGGCCTATTTAAAGAAGTTAGTTGAGTTGACCTTTAGTTCATAGATTTGGTGGCAGAAAGTGATTCTAAATTGGCTAAGAAATTATTTACAAAGCATTCAGTACCAGCAGCTGTTATTTCATAGTCATTAATCTTTAGGGTTAGTTTGATCATAATATAATATGATGATATTACTGATGATTATGATAATAACAATAATGTTAATTAAGCCATGCTGTAAATTTAGTTTTATTCTGTATACACAACATCTATTGCACTTCTTCCCATCTTTGGAGATATACCCCGTCTTGCTTTGCCTGAGGTTTCCCCCATTTAAATGCCTGTTAAGGTTTGATGTTTTTCTGTTTTTTGTTTTTTTTAAAATAGGTTGATCCTTGTCCAATGCCCGTCCAAGGACGGGATGTTGTTAGTGTAAAGCCCACGGAGGCAAATTTGATAATGACAATAAAACTAATTTATATGGGATTGTTTTGTGGTTGTTTTTTCACAGGTGACAAGATAATCGTGATAGATGAATCTCAAAGAACTTCTACAGCCACTGTAGACAAGGGAGTCACAGTGCTCCCAATTGAGGGTACAACATCACCAGGACAAAGCAAATCTGGAGGGCCATCAGCTTCAGACACAACCATTGCACTCCTGCAGATGAATGATCCTACAGTGAAGGAGCCTATGGCACCTGCTCAGAATCCTAATTTGTCTTCAGATTTGATAGTTACTCCTTCAATAACCCCCGAGACAGACTCAAAACAAAGCGTTGGCGTACAAACACCTTCAGTGACCAAAATTTCTGATAACCCTGATGGCAATGACTTTGCTGTTGTCGCTGGTGTATCAGATGCAGGACAGATGGGAGTAGCTAAGAATGATGAGAGCGGGTTACCAAACAACATCAAAAACCAAACCCATGAAGTTCATGTTGAGCTCACTGACAGTGCCAACAGATCAGCAAATCCTGCAGAGCCTCCAGCCAACACAAACCCTTCTTCTCCCACAACCATTGTCAAAGCTACATTACCCACCAAACCTGATGAGAGAGAGCAAACGGTGCCAATTTCTGACTTCGACACCAACCCACAGAGCCAGTACCCCAATCAGGACACCACTCCCCATCCTCCTCAAGCAACCAATGTGCCATTGGATCGTCAAGTTGGCTTGGATGGGTACTCTGACGAAGACGATGAAGACAACGACGATGGAGAAGTTGAAAACTATGATGGCCTCGATGAAAACATCCCAAATACAGTTGATGTTGGTGATGGTGTTGAGTTTAACTTGGATCCAGTCCCCAATGACGTGAGCAAAGATCTGGCAGCAATCAGCCAGCAGGATGCTGGGAGGATGGAGGTGACACAGTACAAGGCCTCTGATGTCTACAAAATGGAGGATGAGGACTCGCATTTCTTCTTCCATCTTGTTGTCCTGGCTTTCTTGGTGGCCATAGTCTACATTACCTACCACAACAAGAGGAAGGTGAGGGGTTGTGAGATCAGTGATGCACATCCTTATAGAAAGCCAGACAGACCACCAAATAACACGTGGACACATGCACGGCCACACACACACACTGCCCCAACTCTCTGGCACATAGCATTGAACAAACACACTGACATGTGCATACACATGCATGTTTAAATAGGTGGATGTTCTCAGAACCCAGGAAAATGTCAATGGGCAAATCTACAGGAACCTTTATGTGTAATTAGGTAGGCACACATGCACAAAAACATAAGCTTGACATGCATAAAAAAATCAGTTCATACACAGTAGAAAATGAGATGCAATGGACAAATTAGAACTATCCATTATTCTTGAACTTCTACAACCATGGATATGCACACATATGTATATATACCCTCAATTTATATTTGAGGACAAAGCTAAGATCCTGCAGATAGATTTGCATGCATGTTTGTGTTTTAATGCTTTCTATCTGACCTATTTAAGAATTAAACTAATCCCAGGGCCTCTCTGTAAATAAATGGTTAGTGTGCATACCACCGTAAAAGTCACCTGTTTGAATCCAGCCAGTGAAGTTAGTTCCATATGTTATGCCACCTCCCCTTTTCCCGTCTGCCCTCAATCACCGTGCAATATAACTATATACAAAAAGACTAACTTAACCGTAAACATCAAAATGACGAATCCTCATGTAGCTACTCATTTTAATTGTTACTGTCTGGTAGGAATTTTCTGTGAGCAGCAGGATGGTGGAAGGCGTTTCATGTCCTCATCAAAGCAGAAAAAGAAAGAGTCGTGTGGTTGAGGTTGGAAGAAGAAACAAATTTGTTGTAGCTAAGGGCATATCCACACCCAGTTTTTCCAGTGATATTGAAATCTGACCCAGATCACAAACTCACTATACTTGCTTGCTATGAAATGGTTCATTAGAGCCTTCTCCTGCGGACACACCCATCAAATGAAATGCAGCCACAGAACAATTTGAGCACACTGCCTTGATTCATATTTACATTGCCATATAAAACAAACTCTGCACTGTAAGCCAAACGTTCTTACATAGTGCTTTTCTAGTCTAACGACCACTCAAACCCCTTGACATTGAACGCGCCGGGATACAAACCTACAATGCCTGACTCCCAGATGTGTGCTCTACCCATTGAGCCACCGCAGCTCACATTTTGATCACAGCAAAGCCAATAATCCACTGACACAGCTGGTGCTGATGCTCCATTTTACACCTTCAGTCTGTCAAATGAGAGAACTACTGCTAACTAATGTAAACAATCTGTGTTTTTTGGGGGAAAACGGAAAAAATGACCAATGTGGGAATAATTGCATTACTTGTTTCCAAATTCTGTCTGGGTTGGATAGAACTATGGTGGCTCCGTGGGTAGAGTACATGGCTGAAAGTCAGGTGTAGCAGGTTCATATCCTGCCACAGTGCCTTTTGGTAGACGTGAGACATTCATTGTAAAGCACTTTGAGTGGTCATTAGGCTAGAAAAGTGCTATATAAGAACAAGTCCATTTACCATATATTACATGAAAGGAAACAACTCATGGGCAATGTCAAAAATTAAACCCTGATTTGGACCACTACAATTCTCAACAAGCAGATATGGCAGACCAAGCTCATAGAAGACCTTTACCAACAGATACTAAAACATCAATGACTAAATTTGAGGTTCAGCCATTGGTGGTGAAGGTGCTGACAAAAAAAAATGACATCACTGTTTCATTTTGAATGGATTTCTCAAATTTAGTGGTCAAACACCATGGTTATTAATATCACTTTGGTTGTCTGCAAGTCGATCAAAAATGAGAGTCCTCTGAATTGCCCCTCTAACAGTTCTGTAGAAGAACATTGCCAGTAGGGTTTCCTAAAAGCTTATTCATTCACATTCACAAAATTGTTGTGTATGTTGGAATGTCTTATGTTTTAAATTTGTCTAGATGATTTGATTCAAATTATTTTGATTTCTGTGACTACCTGGTTTATTGAGCAAAGAAAAAAGAAGTATTGATCCATTTGGGCCTCGTTTCCCTGGAGTCTGTATGCGACTACTCTGATTCACTTCTCCAGCTCTTGTCAGGGTGTAAGGTAACTCACAGACCTGACTTCAAAGTTGATGAAGACGTTCAAATGATTGTCAACCCATCTTATTTTTTTTAATATATGTCCAGAGGATCTGATTCAAATAATTGGTTGGTTGTTTCTTTTTTCAAACTGGGGGAGTTTTACGGTTAAGCACACAATCCAGACCACATTCAAAACAACCGCATGTCTTACCAATGTCTCTCCCTTTTTTGTTTCTCTTTTGTTTCTTGCCTTCACCCTGTCAGATCTTCCTCTTGGTCCAGAGTCGTCGTTGGAGGGAGAGTCTCTGCTCCCGAAACAATGTAGAGTACCACCGCCTAGACCAAAATGTCAACGAGGCCATGCCTTCACTCAAGATGACGCGAGACTACATTTTTTGATCCACGTTTAAGATAATCTACACATACAGACTAAAGACAGCCGGATGCCCTTCCTTTCTGGTCAGTTTTAATTTGTTGAGATGCTTTGCCTTGAAGTTTGATTTGATACCTCCACTGTCATAAAGGCAAACTGTTGGAGCTGGGAATTAAATGTTGATGGGATTATATTGATGGGGTGAATTTTATTTTTCTCACAAAGATATTTTTTTCCTTTTGGTCCATGTTGTATGGGAATAGTTTTCTTTGTTACACTTGTTGCTACAGTGTATTGTACCCTTTTGTAATGGTTTTCTTTGTCATCATTGTTATCCATGTGAGAAATATTTCTAAATTAATGATTTATGATTTAATATGTTGATTTGTGTCTTAATGAATCTCAGCCTTATGGTCTTCATTGACATCTGTTGTTTTTGCACACTTAAGCTTGTTGTCCCCAATGCTTACTTTAAAAGCAGGTACAATTTTATGTGAATATAACTTGGAGATATAATAATTATAACAGTTTATAATGTGCGCCAAGGTTATTAAACTGCTCTCTGTGGCAGTTAGTCGACATATGACAATATGCACAAAGCATTTGTTTCACGTAGCAATTAAATATTATTTGCTTTTGTATGGTTTACATTTAAGTTCTAGGAATGCATTTAAAGTAGCAATCCAGAGATAGCCAATGCCTGTGCAGTCACTCCAAGAAGTATTCACCGTCCTTGATTTTTTTTGCTTGGATGGATGGATGACTTTTACTACAAACCGAGTCATGATTGTAGTTAATTAAAACTGTCTTTCTAAAATCCTGAAAATAAAACAAGAATCCCATTAAAATGAAGAATAATATTTGAATGAAGAGCTAAAGCTGAAAACTTTAAAAAAAAGTTAATGTAAACAATGCCACATCATTATTATTATTATAATAATAATAATAATAATAATAATATTGTAAAGAATACTAATTCATATTGTGGCCACAGTTGTAAATATTTAGTCAGCATATATCATGTCATTTTGCCCATTCTTCATATTTATAACAATGTAGGTCTTTTCCATTACCATGGGAAATTAGTTTAAAAGTAACCTTTCACTCAAAGCCCAAAATGCATATTAGACTTCAAACCTCGGGAATCCAGGATGGGAAGCCGGGAGCAAAAATTGACTTGACATGTCGCTCAAAAGAAATTGTTTGATTACACTCAACGATAATTCTCCAGTTGTGCTCCTGCCATCAGACCTTTTGCTAAAAAGCTAGAACTTGATCAATACTTTTGGGGAGAATTTGAATAAAACACAGTTCACTATGGAAATGACAAAGTAAGTGTAAATTCAAGGATGATGAATACTTTTTATTCTCCGGTATATGAAAGCTATGGCCATTTACATGGAGAATGGATACAGATAAATTGACATGGTTAGAGCTTGCTAGCTTAACATTGTTTTGAAAGAACATTCAGATGACATAATTTTTTACTTGGTCCTTTACTTATCATTTGACTTTTCTAACACTGTAGCCCCTACTCCGGTCACTGCCCAGATTTTGCTATGCACAAATCCCAAGGCTGGCCCTCTTTGTTTTATGACTTCGATGAAGTCTTTAGCCATCATGTATGGTCTTCACTATGACAGGTTTGAGGCTATGATTCGTGTCATTGACATTCTTTTCTTCTTCTACACAATCACCTAGTTACCTTCCAACAGAATAGACTCTTGTTACGCTAATGTCTGTTCAATGAAAACTGTGCACTCTCAATGTGGCCTAACATGCACATAAACACTGAAATGCATACTGCGTTGTCAGCCATTCATAGCTCTGTCCTATTTGGGAAAGCCAAATTTACCTCTCCTCATCGGTCACAGCTGTTCGTTTTGTTTTCCAATATGATATCACGTTTTCCCTTGTAATGTCATATCAATGAAAGGAATCTAGGATCGTATCCATCCCATGCAGTTCTCATGTAGTCTTGTCCAGGTACAAAGTGAGTGGTGTGTTGACAGGTCATTGGTCTCCAGCCGTGGGACACGGAGCCATTTAGCTTGCAGGTGTTTTTCCTCCAACCAAGCACTCAACTGGCTGAATTTGTCATGTTTTGTTGTAATGAAAACCTACCCTGTAGTAATACTAGCTAGCATACTGTTGGATACACGGTGTTTTCTGAAAAGCTCTTGTGCAAGGAAACTGCATTTGGAATAAACAGTATACGTTGTAGACTCTTTTGTCAATAAAGCACAACTGTGTTTGGAGCCCACTGCATGTCTCTCATTTACAATTATTGTGTTGTTGTTTTCCTTTTGTTTCCCTAAAAGGGTGAATGTGATGAATATGAATTTGATTTTGGTACCTTTCTTAGGGAATTGAATTTTCAGCCTTACATTGCAGTCCTCTGATTCTACAAAACCATTTCAACTGCAGGGCTAAAGCTGACAAAAAACAATGTAAAGATCACTTATTTATATTGTGGCAGAAGGTATGAACAGTTTGTTGAGGTACATTATTTAGCCAGTAATATGGGGACGCCTGAACATCACATCCATATATGCTTGTTGAATATTGTTGAATGGCTAAAACCTTGGGCATTAATATGGAGTCAGTCTTCCCGTTGCTGCTATAATAGCATAAACACTCTTCTGGGAAGGCTTTCCAATAGATTTTAGAACATGGATTTTACTCCGATTCAGCTACAAGAGCATTAGTGAGGTTGGGCACCAATGTTTGAGAGGAGGCCTGGCTTACAGTTGGGGTATTGGATGGGGATGATACCAAGGATCTGCAGGCCAAACTTGGCATACCAGGTCTATATGGCCCTCACACTGTGCATGGGGGCATTTTCATGGTGGAACAGGAAAAGGTCTTCCCCCAACTGCTGGAAGCACACAGTTCTCTAGAACATCCCTGTGTGCTATATCATTGAGATCCCTAACTGAGAAACTCCACCAAACTTCACAGTTGTTAATGTGCGTTTGGACAGGTAGCGTTCTCCTGACTTCCTTCAAACCAACACTTGTCTGTCAGACTGCCACAGAGAAGTGTGATCCAGCACGCCACAGAACACACTTCCACTGCTCCAGAGACCAATGGCAGTGTGCTTTACACCACTCCAGCTAACACTGGGTATTACACATGGTGAACTTGGGCCTGTGTGTGAATCCTCAGCCATGGAAACCCATTTCATAAAGCTCCTGGTGAACAGTTCTGGTGCTGGCCTTTCTGCCATGGACAGTTTGGAGCTCGGTTGTGTGTTGTAACAGAGGACAGATGGTTTTTACTGGCTACGTGCTTCATCTCTTGGCAGCCCTCTTCTGTGGTCTTGTGTGATCTACTGCTTCAAGACTGAGCTGTTGTTACTCCGAGACATTTCTAGTTCACAATAACATACTTCTGGCTGACCAGGGCAGGTCCAGCAGGGCATAAATGTGACCAGCTGACTTGGAAAGATGACATCTTATGACAGAGCTATGTTGAAAGTCCCTGAGCTCTTTATACAACCCATTCTGCCACTGATGCTTGTCGTTGGAGATTGACAGGATGTGCATCTACCAACAACGGATTTGGCTCAAATAACCAAACATAATCCAATGAGGCCATTTCCAATTAAAAGAGGTCTGAAAATGCTTGTTGGCCGCAACGTTTAAATAATATGTTGTAGTGTAAGACTTCATTTTGACACTATTTTCTCATTTCGTTTTGTTTTTACAACTGTCATGTGAGTAAGTTGAAATCCCACTTATAGTGAACACTCACCCGCAGGACAATTATTAAATTTCAATGGTTATAATTCACGGCGATCTCACTTATATTTGAACGTATGCTGGCTTTCCCAATTTATTGCTAGCCAGCTGATGACGTTACTTTTCTGCGACAGAGAATGTGGTTGTCATTGTTGCGTCACTTCTTTACGCAACCACACTAAAATCCATCATGTGTTATGAAACCATCTGAACTTTTATTTCCGAAGCTAGAAACTGCAGTTCCATTTGGTAAGGGGGAAAAGCAAAATGAAGATTCAAGAATGTACATTTCAGACACGAATATGATGTTAAATCCAAGTTGTATAACTTTAATCCCTCAGTTATTGCAAAATATATGCCAAATTATGCCATTATGTTTATGGGCATGAATATAATATGAAGTGCCTTTGAAAATGATGAGGTAACTTGAATTAAGTGATAAAAAAATGAAATTGAAATATGTTTTTTAAGTGCAATGGAAGAAGTGAATGCTGTCATTCCTCCTGACCGCTTGGTGGCAATGCAGACCAATAAATGAATGAATAGGAAAACCGCCGTAGTGTCCCTCCTCATGTCAACAACAACTAATCCCTCCTTCCTTCACCGGTGATGCTAAGCGTTCAAGATGTGGATGTGACACCGAAATAGCGTGTAATGGAAAAGTAACACTTGAATAATGCATGCTTACCTGCATAATCTAGGCAAGAGAATCACGAAAAGGTGAATTGGTTCAACTGGATCAGAAGTTTATTCCGAAACGTCTCGTCTCTCAAACAGGTGACATCTTCAGTCTGAACTGACTGCAGCATCCCCACCCACATAAACAACACGGTTGCATGTCAATTGACAAAAGGCTGGGTTCACATACAAGTTGGTGGAGGAATTGACCCGTCACCTGTTCGAGTAACGAGACGTTTCTGATTAAACTTCTTAGCCAGTAGAACCGATTAACACTTTTTTTTGTGAACACCGCCTTAACATTCAGTCATTGGTTCGCTATTTTATATCCTCCGGGTATGACAGACCTATGACATATGTAGGTGAGTGGTGCTG
>OMLC01097895.1:0-18493 GCA_900302585.1 Regalecus glesne
GGCGTCCTTGAAAGAGGACAGAGGTGTTCTGCTGGAGCTGATGTGACAGAGGAAGCAACTGGAGTGCATACACACAGACATGCACACATACACATACACACACACACACACCACTCTCTCTCTCTCTCTCTCTCTCTCTCTCTCTCTCTCACACACACACTCTCTCTCTCTCTCTCTCTCTCTCTCTCTCTCTCTCTCTCTCTCTCTCTCTCTCTCTGTCTCTCTCTCTCTCTCTCTGTCTCTGTCTCTCTCTCTCTCTCTCTCTCTCTCTCTCTCTCTGTATCTCTCTCTGTCTCTTTCTCTCTCTGTCTCTCTGAGCAGATACACTGGGGGATACCAGTAAAGCCCTCAAACCCCATCATGTTGGACAGAGAGCTCAGCTGGCAGTGTGAGATTGGACATCAGATGAAGAACACGACATGGGAGAGTTTGAGACTCAGACAACATGAGAAACAGAGGGAAAAGGAGCGACATGATGGTTTTAAACGGGGTCCAGATGATGGATGGATGGAGGCTGATCTAAAAGGCCATCTGACAGCAACACTGAACATCGATCGACAGCAAACATTTAATCCAACTTAATCAAGCGGTGGCTAATGTTTAACTCTGTTATAGCGATGTGCCAGTTCCCTCCTCTCCCTTCTCTAGCTCTTGTGACGCATTTCTTGTGTGCGAGTGATTCGATTGGAGCGACGCTAGGAACAGAACCAACGTAAAACAACATATGGAGGAGCAAAGACCGCAGAACATCAAGTGGCTGTTGCTACGGACACACCACAAGGACAAACTATCAACAAGGCATTGTTTAACATGAGCGCTAGCGGATAACATCTTTAAACGAGGCTAATGCAGGGCTATTGGTTAGCTAGTTATACATGTGTGCTGTGTCCTGTGGGCACTGGTGTGTGTGTGTGTGTGTGTGTGTGTCATGCGGCCTGACTGTGAGTAGTTCTCAAAGAAGTCACTGTGTGATGCTCTTACACAGGCACCTTTGATAAGTGACAGACTGCTCGGTCATGCTTCTGGCCGGCGTCTCCGTTCCTTCCCCCTGCCCCAATATTCAGTCTAAGGGCAGGTCTCAGAACAGCTCACAGGGACAGGGCTGTTGTTTAGGGGTGAAAGGTGAGGACAATTCTAGGGGCCCACAGCCCTTGGGGGGCCTACAAAAAACCCCAGTAGCCTATTAAGTAGGCCCCTCTTTCTATGACTAAATTATTATGCATAGGCTAATACTAATACTCAGACTAATGCATGATAATACACACAGTCTAAGAAAAAAAGTTGAATAAAATTGATCTTTGGTGATGTAAAGTCGGGGATGGGGGCCCACAACATGTTCTTTCAGGGGGCCCAGAATTCCTAGTAACGGCCCTGCACATGGGGAGCTCCAGCTCTAACCCATGACTGACTGAGCCACTCAGGTGTTGAGGCTTCTCTGGAAGCTCATTCAGCTCTCTGCTGACACCTGCCGGCCAACCGGTGGAACGACGGACAAACGCCATCCTGCCATGTCACTTCTCGTTTCAGTTCTCTTCTTCACTTTCTCTTAACCCACTTGCAGCTAAGTGTTACACAATAGAGTACTTATTTTTGGTTCAAAATACACTAGAGTTATAAATAAATCTATGAGGAAACCAGTTTCAACTATAGGCTACTTCTGTAGGGAGAGGAAGAAGAAGAAAAAGAAACTATATTTGTCTTTGTACATTCTCTTCTTCTTTGGGCTTGTTTCTCAGGGGTTGCCACAGTGGATTTACAGCTTCTATTGGTAGCATGTGAGGGCACAGTGGCACTGGGGGGTCATTCTTAACCCAGCCTTGACCAGTCCTGTATGGAGACTGGACCAATCTGGTACAGTCTTATCAAGCTGTATAACGATTTGCCAAAGTTTGATATCAGACACAACTACTGACCATGTGGATGGAAGCACAGATCAAGTGCTAGACACCATCCCGGTAAATAGACCTGTGCCCATGCCTGTCACCATTGCCATTATAGAACAGAACGTGTTCTCTACATTTAACCAGTTCTACTGTACAGGAGCAGTGAACAGATGCAGCACCTGGGGACCAACTCCAGTTCTCTGTCCCACTGCCTTGCTCAGGGGCACAGGCAGGGGTATGAACCCTAAAATGCATGTCTTTATGATAGTGAGAGGAAACCAGAGTGCCCAGAGGAAACCAATGCACATGGGGAGAACAAGGAAAGTCCACACAGAGAGGACCTAGGATTACTTGGGGCGGCATAGCTCAGTGGGTAGAGCGGTCGTCTGGCAATCAGAAGGTTGCAGGTTCGATCCCCGGTCCTGCATACAGCATGTGGAGGTGTCCTTGAGCAAGACACTGAACCCCTAACTGCTCCCTGAGCTCCATATGTTGGCAGCTCACTGCTCCTCTACAATAGGTTGGGTCAAAAATGCAGAGAAATCCAGATTTCCCCTTGTGGGACTGATAAGGGAATCCTTATTATTATTATTATTATTAATGTTCATATAGACTGTAGAGAGGAAAGAGAGTGAGAGACTGTGGGACACGGATGAGAGTGTCAGACAGACAGAGAGAAAGTAAGGGTGCAGGATTAACCATGAGGCAAGAAGATGCAGGAGAACAGTCAGAATGAGAAACAGAGACTCCAGCTCACTTGCCAGGAGAGAGAGCTCGGCAAATGGATTTGTACAGCACATTGCTCAGACACGGGCAGCTCCTTTTGCTGCTGTGCACAAGAGACAGAAAGAGACTAAAGATTGAAAAGAGACAGCAGCGAATCTGTCAGCATCCCATCACCAGCCCTCCCAAAGAGTACACACCCACCTCTCATATCCATCCACCTACACTCCCCACACGGACTGGAGGAGCGCTTCAGTGCTCCCCGCCAGTCCCCAGCTCCCCTGCTGAGCACATGGAACTAAGCAGTTCAAGGATCTAAGCAGTTCAAGGACTGGTCTGCTCTTGCTTAGCGTTAAGAAGCAAGTCTACTGTCAGCTACTGGGATCAACCCAGTACAACCACAGCCTTCTACTGGTTGCTATTGGGACTTGGGACCAGCACAACCAACGACTTTGAGTGCCAGCTACTGAGATTTGCCCAGTATCACCAGTGTTCAGGGTGGACTGCTTGTGTTTGGTGATTGTGTTCTAAACTCATCTGTGACAATAACCTGGCGTTCTCTAATTACTAGTCATGAGGTCCCAGTGCTGGGCATGGCCACCTGCTTTGCCTTTACTGGCTCTCCTGTTCTCTACTCTACTGAATAGCAGAGGAGAGGGGGACTCTGCAGGCTCGGCCATGTTCACGCTCCACTGGGGAGGCTGGGTGACTTCACTGCTGCCTCCTATTCTCCACACTCAAAGGTACACACTCACATCACAGGCTGAGATACATGAACACCAACACACACACACACACACACTGTGTGCACATGCGTATGAACGCACACAGGTAGGTCAGAGTCTGGTATGAGGAGATGATTTCATAAGAGGAGTGATGACCTCACCAGCATCTTTGGACCATTGCCATATTAATATTACAGCAGCTACACACTGATGAGCCCTCCAAGACTCAAGAGCTGCACCTCTCCTATCGTACCCAGTGATGTCTTCACACTTCTGAGCCAGCATGACATTACAGGTATTTAGCAGACACCCTTATCAAGTGACATACATCAAGTGAGTAGTTAAGGGTTCAGTGTCATACTCAAGGACACATCCACATGCTATATGCAGGGCCAGGAATCGAACCTGCAACCTTCCGATTGTCAGATGACCGCTCTACCCACTGAGCTATGCCGCCCCAGCAAGAATCCATCCTTGTTCTGTAAAACTCCCTCAGGACTCTGACATGAGTGTGGACACTCTATAGCTGGTAAACAGTATTTTACAGCATGTCCGCTGGTTTGAGCTTGTGTACTTCTTCTGATGCAGGTCTGCATCAGCTACACCATGGGCACTGTGTGCTGCATCTCAAACAGTTCAAAGCAGGTCACGGACAGACTCTTGGTTGTCTCCTGACCATGGATGGGCCTTCTTGTCAGCACCTCCTGATTCAGATAAGCTTAGATATCTGAGCCACAGCCAGCCAGCCTGAGGGGAACAACTCCAATATTATGGCCCACAGATAAGAGAAGTGCATGGGCCTGGGCAAAGCCGGAGCCCCATGCAGCTGGCTGGCTCACACACCAGCTCAACAACTGGTACCCTGCCTGCTGGACACAGGGGGAAGAAACGACAAGCCAGCATGTAAGCAATGAACGTGCATTGTACTGAAAGCATGTACCATGGTGCACGTTGCAGACCACTGGAGCATGCATGTGGTAAAGTGCAGTCTGTGCTGTCTCTATCTGCAACGGTGGGCTCCAACATGAGCCCTCAAAACAGCAGAAGTTGTTCACCTCTTCAGACACTTTCAGTCTCCGCTCTTCATTGATGCTAAAACCACAGCAGTTATCCTTCTGATTGGTTGCTGGACCCTCACTACTCATACCTTCTTAGTGCTACCATGCTCCCTCTGCATCTGTATTAAAACAACGCTACTGGCTCCTTCACTTTTCTTTGCATGTCCGGACAGCTCCATGTATAATGCATGGGGCCATGACAGCCCTTTGGTAAGAGAGGGCTCGTCTTCTGCGATCATGACGCCATCCGGAGGGCAGCAAGCCGGAGCATCACACGCCCACCGTGAGGATTGGAGCTGCTCCCAGTCACGTAGCCAGTCACCACCTATTGATCCCAGCATGGATGGGCAGTAAAAGGTGAACTGTGTCAACGTGCACAGGGAGCTTCTCAGCACCGCAGTAGCAATAGCAATAGTGTGTCTGAGAGGGTCTGTGTGCTCAGGGTGCCAACCTCAGACAGTGGCAAGAAGAGGAGCATCCAGAGTGAAGTCAGAGCATGTCTGTCGTGGCTTGGGCTACTTTTGAGGGCATTTTTCCATCTTTCTGCTGAGGGTATGTGTGTGTGTAGTGTGTGTGTGTGATAGCACAGGGGCACATCATGCACACACAGGGAAAAACCACAACATCAGTGAACAGTGCCACACCCACATCCATCCATCAATCCATCCGTTGTCTATCAGTCTCTGTCCATCGTGAACCTCACAGGGTCATGCTGGAGCCTACCCCAGTGCTTACTGGGTGTGCGCTCTACTCACGAGCCACACAGCCCCTGCACAGCCACATACAGTACAAACATACAGGCTGTGAATGCAGATTAATCACACAGTGCAGAAACATTTAAATATGGGCCAGATTTACTGGGAGTCCTCATTAAATGACATGAAATAATGAGCCGAGTTGTGTGCGGCCGGGCGGTGCATCTCCATGTTAATAGCAGATTACAGCCCTGCAGGTTAAACAGTGGCAGTGAGGTTCATGAGGGCCATGGCAGAAGGTTCTGGACAGGACATAAATCTGCCCTCACCAAGCAAACGTTACCTTTTAATGGCCAACGGTGAAGCTGGCACAGAGGTGTAATGACTATTGCGGCCCTCTGCCTTAATGGTCCAATCCAATGTCAATGAGCAGTTAAATAACAGAAAGGGTCGAAGCTCAGCCTCCTCTTTGCTTAGCGACATGGAGGATGGAGCAAACTGGGAACTTTGTCATCAAACCTATTTAGACCCTCTCTAGGTTTATGAGGGGTGAAATGGCTGATGTCATTCCAACAAAAGTCTTTAAAATAACAATAACAACAACATTAATAATAAAATAGCCTCATTAATAGGGACAGTGCATATCAATGAACCCTCAGAGTGTAAACGTTACAGGTTTAGCCACCAGGCTAATTCTTATCTGTTGTCCCTAACAGTTATGGGTTCAGCTTCTTGCTCAAGGACAATTAGACATGCTTACCGCAGGAACCGGGGATCAAACCATCGATCCTCTAAATACTAGATGACTGACCTGGTTCCTGACAAACCAAAAAGATAAAATTCCCAGTCAACCAGATGGAGAAATGGCTGACACACTTCTGAAATGTTAGAGTATCTGTGGTTATTCCACCAGCATCCATCTCCCTCTTTCACCCTGTTGTGAAGAGAACAGAGCCACACCACCACAGACCAGGTTTATTTCTGGGGGCGCTCTCTTGCCTCAGCACAAATAGACACAAAACACCAAGATGATGGATGACGGTTCGGTCCAACGCTCGCAGCCAAACCCCTACGACACCCAAATGCAAAATGCCACAAAAACAAAGCGGACCAACAAGACGTGATGAGTGGATATCTGGAAGCAGAATATTTTAGCAGCATCCCAAGTAGCGTGGGAACTTCCATCACATCGGCATGGACACTGTTGCTTGCAACACCAACTTACAGATGTAGCCACTGAAGACAGGCTGTTATCGGTTTTCTCTTTTTTTTTTTACAGTGTTTTATTTCATTACACTACCATTGGGGGCCACGATGGCTATGGGATAATAGAACCTGCAGAATTTATGACCCATAGGCTGTGGGTTTGAACCCACCGTGGGATGTCAAGAAGGGCATCCAGTCTTAATCCCCCATGCCTGCCTTGAGATGTCCCCCAAAACGTGACCAGGGTGTTTCTCTGCCTTCTACCAATGAGAAGTCGGATAGGCTCCAGCAGATGCAAATCTATGACCTGACTTCAGATGAGCGGTTGACAATTACATAAAATGGCTATTGGTCCACAACACACCTATCCATCCATCATGCATCCATCCATCATCAACCACAAGGGGCGGCATAGCTCAGTGGGTAGAGCGGTCGTCTGGCAACCGGAAGGTTACAGGTTTGATCCCCGGTCCTGCAGAAAGCATGTCGAGGTATCTTTGAGCAAGACACTGAACCCCTAACTGCTCCCGAGCGCCAAATGGTGGCAGCTCACTGCTCCTATACAATAGGATGGGTTAGAATGCAGAGAACTCTAATTTTCCCCTTGTGGCACCGATAAAGTAATCCATTTATCTGAAGTCAGGTCTCAGTTCCAGCAGAGACCCCAAACCTCCCCCCTTGGCCACACCCACCAGCTCTAACTGGTGGTCCTGAGGTGGTCTCAGGGTGGAGATGTAATCCCTCCACCTGGTCCTCAGTCTACCCCGTGGCCTCCTCTCAGCTGGACGTGTCTGGAACACCTCACTAGGGAGGAGACCAGGTGACCTCCTGACTAGATTCTGGCTCCTCTCTAGGTAGAGGGGCAGAGGCTCTACTCTAAGACCCTCATGATGACTGAACTTCTCCGCCTGTCTCTGAAGAGACACCAGACACCCTGCTGAGAAAACATATTCTGGCTGCTTGTATCTACACAATAGGCTGTAGGAAATGAGATCAGCTAAATAAGAAGGATCAACACTTCAGATGAAAGTACACAGCCCATAATGCCCAGAAGAAATTAGCGATTAGGTCATATCCCAGACTTGTTCTTCAATTAAGTAAGCAGAGTGGCTGCCATTGCCAACATAAACACACACAAACATCACACAAGTCTTCTGTAAGATTCCCTAAGCCCATGCATACAGTAAATATGAACTTGAGACTCATCTTCAGAGCAGTACAAGCAAAAAGGGGAAAAAGGCTGCAAAGAAGCTTGGGAAGTGTTGAGAGAGGGAGGACTAAATAATCCTAATGGATGGCAGTCTGGAAGCCATTAGTGTCTCATCTTTCATAGCTCTCCATGTTGCCCGCCCAAGGAGCCACCAGCCAACCAGCCAACCAGCAAACACCCCCCCCACCCGGGCTCTGAGTCCTCGCCTGTCATCTGCTCATGTGTCCTGCAGCATGCAGACAATTACCACACAGCCATATTATCACAGTGGTCTTGGCAGTGTGGAGCTGAGGATTAGTCCAACAAGAGATGGGGAGAAACAACAAGAGGACATCTCAACAACAGTTAATAAACCCCTGCAGCTAATTGCTCAAGAACAGAAAAGGGCTTTTTCTTCACTCCTGTTTTCAAGTTCTATTCTTATGCTTCTCTAGTCATTTGGATGAAGCCAATCAGGAGGTACCTGCAAGTATGGAAATGTTGACTTCAGCGAAGACGTTCCTTCGTGTGACTTTGGTGCTGAACAGCCCCTGAGATGGAGCAGCGACCTGTCCAGGCGGGGTATTCCCTACCTGTCTAATGAGCACCTGGAGAGGCTCCAGTATGGCTCCATGACCCATCTTCAGATAAGCAGTTGGTGAAAGTTAATTAACCAGCTCCCTCCAAGTCTCCACCTGCCTTCCTGATTCTCTTCTTCAGAAGGAGCAAGCAGAGGAAACCTACTCATTTCTAAACCTTCTAAATGAACCTGTGATAAGGATGCAGCATCTTGTAGCTGCATGTGGAACACTTGCTATAACACTCAGAGCTTTCCCTGTCCAGCGGGCAAGCATCTGGAGGACAGCATCTACTTCCACAGAGCCAAACACCACTGCTGCCAAAGTGCCCTCGAGTAAGTGAAGTGAAATGTTATGTCCCTATTCCTGAATCAAAATTCAGTTCCCTCTGAACGGACACCCCAGTTTGAGGAGCCAAAACTCTTGTGGAAATATGATTAACTTGTTCCAGGCCACTGCTGGTGGGCATAGTGACTAGGAGTGAACTCAGCCGGTGGGTTACAGGCACCTTTCCCTTAATCTCTACCCAGAGGGGGCCTGGCCATTATCCATTTAGATAAAGTTTTCTGCAATGAGGCAGGGGGGATGCCAGACACCCCCAGACACACACATACACACACACTAGGGGTTGTGCAGAGAAATCAAGCTCTCAGGCGGTTCCATTGAAGCTTGAGTTTCTACATCAACGTGGCCTCCTTATCCACGTGATGCTTAGTGTCCAGTCAGAGCCCCTGTTGACAAGAGGGAGGATGGCAACAGCAGAGATGCTTTGTCCATCACCACACACACATACAACAAAATGTACCCTCTGCATTTAACCCATCCTACTGAAGAGGAACAGTGAGCAGCGTCAGTGCCCAGGGAGCAGTTAGGAGTTCGGTGTCTTGTTCAAGGACACCTTGACATGCTTTCTGCAGGGGGCAGGGATTAATCCACCAATCTTCCGGTTACTACAAGACCATCCTGCTTCCTGAGCTGTACCAACTCTATGAGACCAAAATGAGACTGAAGCCCTGCGTCTTCTGAGGATTGGGAGTCGCCACGTTCAGAACCCGTTCTCTGGGAGAGAAGAGGGCCTGTGGCTAGCAGCCTTCACACTGGATCACTACACAGGGCATCTCTCCATGTGACAGGAACCCAAACGAGGCAGAGCGTTCAACTTGTTTCAGCGTATCTACTCTATTGCTGGAGCTTTGTTCTCATTTCCCCACAACAGGGCTGAAACATTCACCCATTACCACAGCAAACCCTGTGACCTCGCCTGGTGAAGCAATCCCCGTCACCACAGAACGACAGCCACACCGCCCCAAGACTGCTATGAACACCCCCCATCTGTCTCCCTGTCATCAAATCCCTTGTCCCTTGCTCTGCAGGCCTAACCTTGCATTGTGCTGGATGTGTGTGTCAGTGTGTTGGGGGGTGGTGGTAATACAGCCCTCCCGGCAGCTGTTTAAAAACAGACTCTTGGCTCCACAGTCACTGGAGAAGCTACACTACTTTCAACAGTACCAGGAAGAGGTGGCCATATTGATCAAGGATCTGGTAGGATAGAGGGTGAAGGTGTGTGTGTGTGTGTGTGGAGGGGGGTTATCTTGGGAGGAGCCCATCTCTGTTCGCACTCTACAGAAGAGATTAAGCATTAAGCTACAGCTCTTCAAAAGGAGAAAAGAAAAGAAGAAAATGATCAACGGGCCAAAAGCAGGATTAAGAAGAAGTCAAACAAGGCCAATGTGTGAACACATCTCCCCCATCAACCTCTCTCTCGCTCTCACTCCTCCATGGAGGGATGTGAGAATCCAATTAGTCATGTATCTTAGACAATGAATAGCCCCTCATCAGGTATCGAACCTGAGACAATAAAGAGGAGGAAGTAGATTGGTTGTGCTGCAGCCTTGACTGAAATGACTTTATCTCTTATTATTTTACTATATTATCATGTCTCTAAGGCGACATAGCTCAGGGGGTCAGTTGGTTGTCTCGTGATCAGAAGAGTGGTGGTTTGATCCCAGGCCCCTGCAGAAAGCATGTTGAACTGTCATTGAGCAGAACACTGAACCCATAACTGCACAAGCCCTGAGATGGGATGGTGACCCGTCCAGAGTGTTAGCTCACCTTTTGCCCCATGAGCCCTGGGAGAGGCTACAGCATGACTATGCAACCCGACTTTGAATGAGCGGTTGACAATGTATGGAATGATAAACAGTAGCATTGATACCAACTTCTACCTTCTAATCTAGCTCTGCATGTCACCATCATCATGTAAACCGTCTCACATAGCTCAGCCTGGTGTCCAGCTGGATGACGTGAGTTCCTATGCTCCCCAAAATTCTGCATCTTTAGTCTCTCCCTAGCCTCTCCTCAATGACCGAGAGTGTGTCTCAGGAAACGTGGACCTACATGACTTCACTCCATCTCATCCATCAGACCTCATAAGCCTGGTACCAGCTCGGGATGAAGAACTCTTCTGTGCGTGGAGGCTCAAAGCGGTGTTGATGCGAAGAGATGTGTTCCTTCAATCCAGCCTGACTTATAAAAACAACACATTTCTGGACCAACGTCCTTTAGCTAAACGCTGCATTACTACTCAGCTGTTCTGGAGCAGGCTATGACCTCTGACCCCCATGCACAATGACAGAAGCCAAAGAGAGAATATCTCCATCTGGGTCTCCAAAAGGCACATGTGCCTGCACACAACCTACAGACCCCGTATGTACCATGTGTGTCTATGCAGACCACAACACACACAGAGCCCAGCGTTCACCCCTTCTCTGCATCTGAATTATTCCAGTTTAATGACCTTGCCAGCATAAACACAGGACATTAGCATAGTGTTATGCTCCACTGTCGCTCCTTCAGCTCTGAAACATTTCTGGGCAAGTCTTATTTTTCCCAAAATTCAAATCAGCTGCTTAAAAATACACTTCAGATTTTGTCAGGTCCCAAACTAAGTGTCCACGTTTCCCAGCAGGGACACGGGCTTCTTTTCCAACAGGGAGCTTTGGCCAAAGTGAGCTGAGGAGCACTACATTTAGCATGCACAGGCCTGTAGCTGTGTTCCCCTGCCATCCTCATCTCTCACACAGACTCACTCATATTTCACTCTGGCTGTCGTCGTCTGTGGCTGTTTACAGAGTCGTCAGCTCATCCGGTGAAATAATTTTCTAGTCTAGTGATCACGCCAAGTGCTTTACAACTTATGGCTGAGCAAAGGCATGACAGTTCAAATCTGTCCAATAATAAAGCGACACACCTGCACAGTAAGCCAATCACCTTGCTGCACTCTTTTTCAACATGGTTCTTGCTCCATCTCTGTTGTACATGTGCTGCTGCTGCTGCCCCTCCTCTTCCCTATCACCACCTAGTTGTACCAGATCCCCATCCTCACAAGCCCTCATCATCTCACCTGAACTCATCCGTCTCCACCACCAGAGTCTGGACACAGTGGGGGGTGGGGGTCATCCTGCTGCTCAGGGCCAATCCCCCACCAAAGCAAATGAACCCTGTTGAGTCTGCACAGGTTATGGCAACAAATCCCCTGAAGTAGATAGACAATAAAGAGCATCTATATATCTACCCTGCAGTAGCTCAGTGGTAGGAAGCATGCTTCAGGAACTGACAAGCTAGATGTTGCAAGTTCAAACCCACGACGAGGTATCAGGAAGGGCATCTAGCCGCCTTAACCCCCCAAATACTCATGGCACCAGAAGTTTGTAAAGCGACAACACAACTACATAAATTAACCATGCTCAAGGACACCTCGACATACTGTATGCAGGACCAGGGATCAATCCTGCAACCTTCTGATTGCCAGACAACCGCTCTACCCACTGAGCTTTGCTGCCCCTAATCGAGAAAATATAACAGAGAATCCCTCAAATCCACCGACTCCGACAAGCCGCCAAGGCTTTCTGCCGACACCGAGCAAACTGGGTAATGTTTGGTTTGTGATAGAAAGGCATGGCGACGCTGAGAACAGCATGCCACGTTTCCATGTCTTCTCTCAGACTCACCGTCCACGCTCCACTGCCTCGTTTTAATGGCCTGCAGGGATGAGAGAAAACAACCCTTCTCATTCCATGGCTCAGGAGGACGCACATAGTTGTACTCTTCTTCTTAGGAGCAGAGCTACACATGACATGCTTTCAAACTCATCTGTTGAGACATGAGATGGCATCTAGCCTCGTTTTGGGCAGCCAGGTGGCCCAGCAATTAGCACTGTTGCCTCACAGCAAGAAAGTCCTGGGTTCGAATGCCATCCCAGGACCTTTCTGTGTAGAGCTTGCATGTTCACTCCATGTCTGTGTGGGTTTCCTCTGGGTGATCTGGTTTCCTCCCACCATCATAAAGACATGCATGTTAAGGTTAACACTCCTGCCTGTGCTCCTGAGCAAGGCAGTAGGAGAAAGAACTGGAGTTGGTCCCCAGGTGGTGCAGCTGCTCTATGCTCCTATACAACAGAATGGGTTAAATGCAGAGAACACATTCCACTGTAGCCTACAATGACCAAATGAAGTGCCTTTCTATTTTCGCTGTTGTCTGGTGTGTTGTCTCAGTGTTGGAAGCATGTCGTCTGGGAGGCAGAGAACCCATCCACACCTCAGTTTATACATAAAACCTGGAGGAACTTCTGTGCCCGTCTGTCTCTCAGCCTCTATGTGTCTCTGTGTCTTCGTCTCTTTCTTCCCATGTCTGTCTGGGCAGTGCATGTTGTGATGAATGGGGGAGGAGGTGTCCTTGTCCTGATCTGTGATGTTCAACCAGTTTCCACAAAAGTGGATCTCATCTGTCAAATGACTTCAGACTGGATGAAGTGAAACATTTACCCAGCACCGAGTATCCTTTCTGTCCTATTCCATCAAGCTAAATGTAGGTTTCTAATTCTAGCCAATGACCCGAGCAGAAACCCACTGGTAACCCCTGTATAGCTGAGGTGAATCAGAGGAGGGGTCTTTCCTGTGAAGCTCTCCCACTAGAGGGCTCTACTCCAGCTCGACACTGATTCGCATTTTCCTGACTCCATTCATAACCAGTTGCTTGCTCCCCTGCTCTGCCTGCTCTCCTTAAATCTCTCAGTTACTGAGATAAACTAAGACAAAGCCCCCCACACACACACACACACAGCAAGATGGGATATGCTCCAGCCTGCTCAGAGCCATGAATGGGATTATACAGGTGAAGACATGAACGAAGGAGAGGTGCTGTTCTTTACAATGAGAGAATTGAGGCTGAGCAGAGACTCAGATGTCACATTTCATACAGAACCCTATAATCTCAGACGCCACACCTAATTACACAGCCTGTCATCATTATGACTATCATTATCAGCATCATTGTTATTATCAGTGTGAATATTACTAATATCGACAGAGCACTGTCACCGGTGCCGGGTAATAGAGTATAAAACTATGAGCCAATGCACAGGATAAGCCACTGCTGATAGTGCATGTCCTCATTGGACTGCCGGCTATTTATTATCATTGGGTCACTTAATGACTTGTTATTTGCCAATTGTGGTGTGTTTAGTAAATGAATGAGGAAAAAAACGGAGTCACGTCTGCCGCTGACAGCAGACGAGCCAGCAAAATGCAGCACAGCGGCTTCCTGAATACGTGCATGTGTGCGCATGTTCGGGTTAACCCGAGTTGACTGGGTTTCCATGATGGCACAGTGGCTCAGCACTGTCACTTCACACCAAGAAGGTCCTGGGTTTGAATCCCACACAAGGTCTGCCAGCGTTCACCCATCCACCATCAACCACTTATTCAAAGTCAGGTCAGAGGGTCATGGTGGAGCTGTATCCCTCAGGGGGTGAACAGTTAAGGGTTCAGTCTCTAGCTCAAGGACAATTCGATACACCCTCTGAAGGAATCAGGGCTCGAACCGCCAATCTTCCAACCACTAAACGACCACTCCAAGTATTGTGAAAAACATGACAGAGTTAATACACCACATTTGTGGCAAAACATCCTGGTGAGAGCATTTGTGTACAGTGTGTGTGTGTGTGTGTGTGTGTGTGTATCCAGTAATTTTGTTGATCTCTCATACAGGTACACATGGATACACAGGTAAAACCACAGTAGCACACACTAAGTAGGACACATGTAGTGTGATACAACAGGACATAAACCCTCAGACAGAACTTCACGCGTGTGCTTTGCTGAGCGTGTCTATGAGACAAATGCTTCACTAAGTCACCTCTTGGCTTGACAGACAAATATATCTTCAGCCATACAGGGCACACCACAGACATACAAGAGAGAAATTAATCCCATCTATTCCTTTGTCAACCTAAATCAAGGCTAATACAATTACAGGGTATTAACACTTGCTCCAGGAGCATGGGCACACAATAGCACTGCAGAGGGAGCCACATTACCCATAATCCCCTGACACGTTGGGAGCATGGCGGCATTCCTGGCTTTGATGTCATTGGAGTCACAGGGGAAGTAATTGTAGTACCGCCGGGTTTATTTTTAAATTCAGAGGGAACTTCAAAGACTCTTGATGTTGCATTGTCTTGCCACCAGCACCCAAAGGCTGAAATGATCCTGATGTTGAGGTCTTCTCCTCACTATCAGTCTCCATCACCTCTGGGGATCACAAGTGATTTACTACAGGGCTCCATCATGTCAGGAGTAACCCAGACAGAGCCAGCATCCTGTATGGACACCAAAGGTTCACCTCATAGACATTCATGGGTCTCAGTCTGCAGATGCTGCTGAGAAGAGGGAACCAGTAAACACCACACACTGACCAGGGGGCTTACACGTGTGCGGACGTTCTTCGTGAAACAAAGAACAGGCGTGGACAAGATAACCCGGATTAACTGCATGTGGATTGTGTGAAAGATTTGAAAAACATCTTGACATTCTCAATGAAAGGGGATTCAGCTTGCATGGTGCCACAGGGTCTCATAGTCAGCACTGCTGCCTCACAGCAGGAAGGTCCTGGGTTCAAATCCTGTCCCAGGTCCTTTCTGTGTGGAATTTGCATGTTCTCCCATGTCTGTGTGGGTTTCCTCCCACCATCAAAAAGATTTTAATACTCCAGCCTGTGCCCCTGAGCAAGGCAATAGAAAAAAGAACTGGAGTTGATACCTAGGTGCTGACGCTGCTCCCTGCTCCTATGCAGAAGGATAGATTAAAAGCAGATAACATATTGGGTTGGATGTGTGCACAATGACACATGAATGGAGCTTCTTCTACTAGTATGTATATAAACTAAATTTCAATGATCATCAAGTAGGGGTTTGACCTAAATTGTGTGATGACCTCTGATGAGGATGATGACAATGATGATGATGGCGAGGAAGGTATCGAATATCTGAAAACTTTATCACACACTGCTCTGCCTCCACCAACCCTTTGGGAACAGACACCACATGTCCCTGCACGTGACAGTTGGAAAACACTGAGGATGAGCCCCTCCAAGAGAATCCACGTACCTTCGTCTCCACAAGTTTGTGTACATGAGCAAGACTTTTCCAGAGCCCGAGTGAACCGCTCATTTCCAGGGTTTGTTGGTCTCATCTTGTCTCTTTCCCTTCTGACTCCGACCTGAGCTATGATGGCTTGCGTCATCTGGATGAAAAAGCAGCAACCAATATTTGTCGAGTCCACAGAGTCATTCTTCCGTGATCCGCATTTAATCCCCTCCGGGTCCCGGTGACGGCATCTCCCAGAGTCTGGGCTTTCTCAAGCCTTGTTTATGCAGGGAGTATTTCCTGTTGGCAGGCAGGCTCTGGACGGAGCCAGGAGTAGAGAGAGACTCTGTGTATGCAAGTCCTGCCTCGTGGCTTCTCAGCCTCATCACCTCCACCAGCGTTAGGAAACAGTGAGACCCAGTGAGAGCAGCAGCATTAAAACACTCTTACGAGAATAACCCTGATAAACACTGGGAGACTTCCTTTGACAAGATGTTCCTCTGCAGAGGGTAATAAAGTCTCACTTTGTGAGGACTCTGCATCTTACGTCACTAGCTTGCACTATAGTCATGGAAATGAAAAAGTCTGCAAGCGTTGAGGAGCTCGAGGTGGCGTCCACGTGCAGCACCTCAATTTAAAGCACCCTGCCTGCAAACCTGCCCCCTCATCTGACTGGCACCCTTCTGTTCTCCAGAGGGCACCCAATGAGAGTGACTTATCGCCAGACCACCAAGGTCTCTGGAGTGTGTTCTCCACATCCAACCCATCCTGCTGTATAGGAGCAACAAGTGCAACCGCAGGGCAGTTAGGGGTTTAGTGTCTTGCTCAAGGACACCTCGACATGCTTCCCCAGGCACTGTGGCTAGTCACTGCTCCTATGCAGTAGCATGGGTTAGATGCAAAGAACACATTTCATTGAATGTACATTGACAAATAACTCCTGGCCGCTGTGGCTGCTCACTGCTTCTATACAACAGGATGGGTTGAATGCAGAGGGCACCTTTGTTGTATGTATGTATATAAGAATTACAGGCATTTAGCTAACGCTCTTATCCAGAGCAATGCACAACAAGTGTATAGTGTCGAGGTACAAAAGAAGAATGTAGAATGACATATGAACAAAGCTTCTTCTTCTTTTTCTACTCTAGCTAATGACACATTGTGGACAGCAGGTGAGGACACATCTGACTGTGCATAAGCTCACTGCTAAATCAAAGGTCTTCTGCAAAACTAGTGAGTACAGTTCTGTGCTGAATTATGTCATAATCCTGACCTGCCACCATAAACACACACATTCACTGGCCCTGACCAGGGCTCATGCCCTCCACACTGTGCCTTATTGAATGCTGGCCTACTTGTATTCCCAGCGTGTCACATGCTTGTGTCCATCTGTCCACATTGGAGACCCGATGCACCATGATGGATGGATTGATGGACCGAGTCCTATGCAGAGAGGAAAACACACAGAGGGAGTTCATCATTGATGGCTGCGAGTGAACTCTGCCTGCTCTTGGATTTTGGTTTGGCATCTGCGCCCGTCGGGTTCATCCTCGCGTGAGTTACACAGAGGGGAAAAACTCTGAAATTACTGCATGCGGTGACAGCACCGCGTAATGGAAAGCATCTCACCCGACCGCCCTGCCAGAGAGAGGAGAGAATGGGAGAAAGAATGAAAATGAAAAAAGACCCACTGTGCCATTTCCCACAACCACGGAGGACTAAACCACCGAGGGCCTTGGGTGGATCAGGGGCGGGGTGGCAACCAACGAGGAAGGCTCCTCATTCAGCATTTCAGACTGGCTCTCTACTGCAGACGTGGTGTGCTTCTTTCCCCATTACTGGCGTTTCACATGTCACCTGATCTACTCTTCACTAACCAATCTTATCCATCCTCATCAACTCATCCAAAAGCCCCATCGATAGAGTCATTCAACAATCTAGTATGGGTGAGAAGGTCTCAGAGGAGAGGCAGAGAGCAGGGGAGGGATCTTGACTCTGCTATTCACACCACCAGGCTGAATGCACAAAGATGGACTCTAAAATTTGAAATCAACGATTTCCTGCACTGATAAGCCTTCATGTCCTACATGTGTAGGGTGGAGTGGGGCTCCGTGACACCACCAGTCATCTGTCTCATGGGTGGAGACACCCTCCATTCTCCGTATGCTGCTGTGGATATGTTCTGACCAGGTAGGAGGAACACTGGTGCAGCAGCAAACACAAACACGTGTTGTAACAGAGACTGAGACATGATGATGCGGATGTGTCCGTGATGACCAGGATGACTGTACGACAGCCATAAACCCGGTTTTAGTTTTTATTTTCTGTCTTTATTTGATAGGACAGTGGACACAGAGAAAGGATGACATGCAGCAAAAGGCCCACGCCAGATTCAAACCACAGTCACTACGGTAAGGACTCAACCTCATATGGTATGCACCTCACAAGGGGAGCCACTACGGTGCTCCTCAAGATCCATTTCTACAAGAGTGGGAACCATCAACTGCTGAGCTGACGGCACACCAGCCACAATGGCTGCTGCTACACCTTGGTTGTAGTCCCAGACAACCACAGTCAACAAGTATCCAATTGATTTTCAACCTACACTGAAAAGAATGGAAATCAATGGCCGACTTCCAGGTAGGAGAGGCCCTTTCTTAAAGTCCAGCATGCCTTTGGGAACAACAGTGGGGAACGATATCAAAGACACAACACAGGTCCTCTGGTGGTGTAGGGGGGTAAGACACCTATGTTCAGTACATCTCTGTGTCATGCAGTCGGGTGTTTGAATCCCAGCTGCACCGTTTCCAACCACAGCCAGAGGTCCATAGTTAGTGGGTCATAATTGGCTAAGCCTCACATGGGTATAGGGGTTAGGTTGGATAAAGTATTGTGGGTTCACTAGTGTCCCCCTCTGGGTGGTCCAGGCCTCTTGGTTAAGTGAAGGGAAAGTACTCTGCTTCATTCTCCTCTGACGGCCAAGCACTGTGCTTTCCCCACCAGACCATGATGT
>OMLC01097896.1:0-22094 GCA_900302585.1 Regalecus glesne
CTCTCTCTCTCTCTCTCTCTCTCTCTCTGTCTATATGTATATATATATATATATATATATATATATATATATATATACATATATATACATATATATATGTATATATATATATATATATATATATATATATGTATATATAAATTCCAATGTATAATGGCCTTACATAGAAATTTCCAATGGTCCCAACTGTCAGATGATATGACAATATTTCCTAACTAATTAGACATGAGGTGATCGAATCAATTATAAGGAATTTTTCTGCTGTATCTGTAAATTGCTTTAATTTACAGTCAAGGAATTTGACCTATCAGAAGTGAATGGTATTCCTGTGAAGAACAATTACATACCTTGGTGTTGTCATTGAATATATTTTTTTAAATCCATGTAACATATTTCAATGCTATAATTGAACAAAATCAAAAAAGTTAATTATGTAGTAGATGAGATATCTTTCATTGAATGGTAGAGTTTTGCTGTCTAAAGCTGAGGGAATATCCAGATATGTCTATTTGTCCCTATCCTTGAGAATGCCTACTGAGATATACAAAAAGATGGATAAGATTTTAATTTCATTTTGAGGAACAAATGTCATTCAAGAAAGGTTATATTTTGTAATATAAAAAGAAATGTGGTCTCGAGGTATTAAGTTTTGAAATGTTAATGAACACAGGATTCATAAATAGGTGGTGGTGAAGGCAACAGAAATTTGATTGCGCATTTATACAGAGAGGGATATTGACAGGCAGCCAGTTTACAGAATGAGGCAAGGTCAACTTGTATGAAGCTAAGCTTCAGGCTACTGTCTACTGAGAGTTCCATTAGTTTATTTTCCAACACAATGGACAGAGCCATGTCTTAAGCAGGATCCACAGAACAAGGGGTCAAAGTCTAAAGGTCTTCAATGTGGTTGAGTCCCCTGAGAAATAGCCTGTAGATACTGGGTTATAGCACTGGATATATTGACAAGGAGAGGCTTCCAAATTTTCACTTTGGAGTGAAAACATGACAAATTGTCCTTTCTTGACTCTTCTGGTCCGAAGAATACGTTTCTTTCTTCAAGCCCTCGATTTTGTTTTTGGCTTCCCAATACCATCCGGGTGCATTGCGTGGTTCTCTGGAGCTCTGGTGGTTTTAGTGCCTCATCTGATAGGATTTCACTTTGTTCAACACACTGTGCTTTGGGCTCAATCTGACCATCTCCCATTATGAATCTCAATTTCTTGTATTCAGGGTAATATTTCTTCCCCACGTGCATTGGAGCTTTTACTAGTGCATGGTTGTCCCTCGCATCTTTTTTCATTTCAAAACCGAATCCATTTTATATCCCCTACATCCGAGGGAAAGTTAGCTAGCTGACAGTGGTAAAACACGTTTGTCCGTACCTGATGTCAAGTTGTGTTGCAATTGGTGTGTGGTGATATTCAAACATATCTGCATATTGAAAATATGCACTTTAATTTGATGGTTTTTGTATTTATGTGTGTATTTATTTGTTTCACCACCTACAAGGAAATGTTAACTTGAACCAGAGCCGAAGAAAATACGACTTTTTTCAGAAAAGGTGCTCCAAGATGTGCAGTGGCTTGAAGCTATCGATGAGCGCACTGAAATGTGGGGTGAAATTTGCCTCTCAGCCACATCTAGCAGAGAAAACAGGTGCGTTTCACAGAGGCTCAAATTATGTCAGACATCATTTCTTTGATAAGCATGAAAGAGCAAGGAGCAGACAAATGTGGCACAGGCCCTTGATAATAAAGCTGGCCGAGAAGAAATGTCCAGTCGCCCACTTGGCAGATGGTGCGTATCAAACAGCATCTCCTGGTACTCACCTGAATAACTCGCTGAAAAAGGTTATGTGCACCCTTGCTTATACTATATATTAATACCAACATGACTATCAACTCTGTTAGCATTAGCACAAGAAAGAACTCACTGGACATTTTCTTAACAAATGCATACATGGTAAACGTTGCTCTGGAATTGTGCTCCAATTTTGTTTTTATTTAAACATCTCAAATAATGAAACAAGATTGATGAATAAAATGAGAAGACTTCTGTAAGAGGTAACATCGAGCTGGCTTCAGGAGCTTTCGTGTCAGTGTGAGATCAGTTCTACTTTTACAAAGTTTGTGTGCCGGTCTAATTTTTTTTTCTCGGAAGTGCACCCTCTAAAGGAATTAGCTCTAATTGACTTATACAGTATTGAGTGAACTCATGTGGGTCACATGAATAACGTAACTGTCCATTTCACTCAGCGTATAAAAAAAAGACAACTGGATTAGAGGCTAGGGTAACAGGTATGTGCCAACTTGTCATGTCTGAGGAGAAAGCCTTTCAAATTCCCCATTAACTAATAGAATATAACCACGTTGACTGGGACTATGAGCTGGATTTTAGTTTATTGTCCTGGTGGAAAATACCTTTGCTAGAACATTTTGGATGCATGTAATTATGGAAACATACATTTCTATGTAGTAAAAAAGGCACAAGAAGAACTCCGTTTAATCTTCAGAATTAAAAAAAGGATTATTTTGTACATAGAAGAGGCATTTATTTCCTATATAGCTCAACATTTGCTGTATAATGCAGTGTGGAATCAGTTTTCCCCCCAATATATAATATCATGGTCAATATTTACCATGTATTCAACTACATGAATCTGAATGACAAAAATGTGATTATGAGTAAAAATATGAAAGCTTCAAATTAAGTTATTCTTAATCAAGTGTCATGGCGTAGTGTAAGGGGGGCTGCAGTAGCTCAGCGACAGAGTGCGTGCTTTGGGGAAATGACAAGGCAGAGGCAGCGGGTTGAACCCACCAAGCTCCACCTGAGTCTGTGTCCACCTCCACAATGTGGGGACTAATCGTGATATGTAAAGTGGACCTCTCATTGTTACTTAATAGTTATGGCAGTTGTGGAAAACATGAAACATCGGAGAATACCTTGGTTTCATGGTTCAAATGAGCCACTTTTGCTAAATGCATTCATTTGTTCCCACCATAAAGATGAGATGTCTTTCATGTTCAATGTCAAACGCATTTCCAAATAACTATTTGGCACTAAAAGGGCCATGCCTTTATTAGATGAGCTTTTTAAAGCATTTGACACTAAATGCCTTTCTCAGATGCTGTGGGCTATCTGTTAAACAGTTTGATAACATCCCGGTATAGCCAAGGCCTTGATGAATGACTCTATTACTTGCATTCACCTCTTTGACCCCACATTGCTGAAAAGCAAGTGCTGAAGGAAAGCGTCAGCCTCTTAAGAGAAGTCTATCATAGAATTGGAAAGTAACCTGCCTGGGTATTTACACGAGTTGATAACAAAGGACAGATTACAAAGTTCAAGATTCATATTTGGTCCAATAATTGCAGAATGATGAATCCGTTCATTTGGACACATGTACTGAAGAGACATCTCACCACACATCCATGTGACCTCTTCAGTCTAAGCTGACGGCAGGCATCCTCACCCTTATGAAAATACAGTGCATGGCTGAAAACAGCTCTCAGTTGATCTGTTGCATTATTTTATTGCTTTGCTGAGATCCCCTGTCTGAGTGACTTAAAGACCGTAAAAGTACATGTAAATGATTATCCCACTGATATTTGTATTGCTACCCCTAGTTTTAGCTCCCAGTGACTTGGGGTCACCTGGAAGTTGGGTAAAAGTGACCCAAAGGGCCCCATGGATTATAGAGAGAACAGCTGCTTGGACCAGCGTGTCAGATTTTAGCCGTGCCTCCTTTGCTAAGTTTTTAATATCCAGTTCTATAAACCAGTTTACCTCGGTAAAATGTCAATATCACAGTTCAAAATCCATAGCTGCTGTCACCAGTGGATGTTAAAGATTTACAGTTTCATTTAGCAGACACTTTTATCCAAAGTGACTTTGGTACATTTGAGAGTTAGTACAACACAAGTGAGAATCTAGCCTAGTGAGTGCACAATCTGAGTGCCCCACAACTCAGCTCAAGTCCGACAGGACATAGGTGCCATCGGGTAGTGGCCAGAGGCAATGTATGAAAAGTGTTTTCAGGTGCTCCGGTCAAAGCATTTACAGATTTTGATTCCAGCAATGCAAGTTAAATGAATCATCGGGACATCAGCTCTCCACTTGGAAATATCAACAGTTCAATATAAATTTGGAAGTCTTCCAAACTTAGAGAGATTCACTATCTCCCTAAAAAGTGGTTCTATTGACCTTTAGGGGCATAAATATGAATGTCTAAACAAAGCATTTGCAGATTTTATCAGGGAAATTTGCAAGTTGAACATCTCAAGAATAGACTTGTCATTAGAGATTGGGGGCGGCATAGCTCAGGCGATTGGAAGGTCGCAGGTTTGATCCCCGGTCCTGCATACAGCATGTCGAGGTGTCCTTGAGCAAGACACTGAACCCCTAACTGCTCCCCGAGGGCCACATGGTGGCTGCTCACTGCTCCCATACAATAAGATGGGTTAAATGCATAGAATTGCACAATTCCCCTTGTGGGACTGATAAAGGAACAATTATTATTATTGTTAAAAACATCTGAAATCCTGAACAATTCCCTGACAGGTTTTTACAAATATTTGTTTTCTCCTCTTAGATTTAAAGCGGGCTCAAATAACGCGTGAGCCACAACTGTGGACGTTCTTTCCAGTCAGTTCTTTGGACTCTGTGCTTGACTGTGAATGGCTGTTCAGAAAAGGTGCCCCCTATTGTACATTTGAATCTTTGTCCCGCTGTACATTGAAGACCTTTGTTCACATACAGTACAATGAGTGTTTCGGATAGAGTTGGGGAATATGTGTGGTCAGCCCATTCGCCCCTCATCCAGCTCAAAAGACTCTATCACATCCAGCAACTGGCTCCCACTTGAAAATATAGTTATGCCGTTTGCTCGCCTTGAGATTTTTCCAGATTTGGATCAGGAACAGTCAAATTTTCCAAAGGTAAGCCCTTTTAGAGCATTTATCATAACCACTGCGGACAATTGACACCATCGCTGGACATTTAAGTTGTGAAAAGAGACAGCTAAACAAGGCAGAGAAGAACATGTCCAGTCCAGCTTGGGTGGTCATATTGTCTCTTTGTCCATAATGAGGATTTCTCTAAAAACACAGGTCGTCACATTTCACTGAGTGGTCTCCTGTTGATTAACTCTAAATACAAAGCTAACGAACGGACCATTGTTGATGATATGATTGGCTACATCTGGTCATGGGGGTTGATGATATTTTGCAGTATGTAGAATAATTTCACTGATGAACTCCTACTGCAAAGTAGTGTTGACAAAGTTGTACCCTGAAAAATTCGTACCCTGTAATACTATTCAGAGAGTGTAGGCAGATACCTAAAATAGGATTATTAATATTGAATAAACAGTGATGCTGAAATGGGTCTGCAGTGTCTAGCTAGATGAAGAGCAGATAAGCTTAGGATGGGCTCATCACACGATCAAGACCTTCAGTGGTCAATGTGGGAATGATCAACTATCATTCTCACTCGTCTCCATTTGCTCTGAAAGACGCGTCAGCAGATGGTGTGATATAAGATGACTTCATTCTTTCATGAAATATTCAGTAAGATGACTTGTTTTCTGACCTACATTTCTACAGAAATGGCAGACTGGTCCATTCTTGGCCGCTTCCTAACAGAGGTGCAAAACCACTCCACAGTAATTGGCAAGATTTGGCTTACCATGCTGCTCATCTTCCGCATCTTGCTGGTGACGCTCGTCGGCGAGGCCGTCTACAGTGATGAGCAGTCCAAGTTTACCTGCAACGCCATGCAGCCCGGATGCAGCAATGTGTGTTATGACACCTTTGCCCCCGTCTCACACCTACGTTTTTGGGTCTTCCAGATTGTTCTCGTGTCCACACCATCAATCTTTTACATTGTCTACGTCTTGCAGAAGATCACCAAGAAGGACACATTGTACATTGAGACGGTTCAAGCGGTGGCCAGATCTCCATCTGAGCTGGAAAAGCCCAAATATATAGGAGATGGGAGAGAGGTGGGACTTGAAGTCAGCAGCTCCAATTTCCCTCCCAATGACGAGGAGTGGCACTCACGGGAGGGTAAGTGCGTGGAGAGGAGCCACCTGGATGAGGACATGAGAGAAGTGGAGAGGGACCCGACCCAACTTTCGAGCCAGGTACTACTCATCTACATCATACATGTGGTGCTGCGCTCCATCATGGAGATCATCTTCCTTGTGGGGCAGTATTACCTGTTTGGCTTTGAGGTCCCTCACCTGTTCCGCTGCGAGACCTACCCCTGCCCCAACCGAACGGACTGCTTCGTGTCTCGAGCCACAGAGAAGACCATCTTTCTCAACTTTATGTTCAGCGTCAGTCTAGGCTGCTTCATCTTGAACATTGTTGAGCTGCACTACCTTGGTTGGGTCTATATTTTCCGTGTCCTCTGCTCTGCATGCTCTGCGCACATGCTGTGAAACAGACAAGGAACACATAAAGAAGGTCGGCTCCTATTCTGGCCTCAACCTACTGCCATTACAGCTCAAGAACTCTTTACGTGGCCGGGTGGTCCTGTAGACCCCCCCCTCCAATGTTCAGGGAGAAGACTGGTGGTGTTTAAACACAGGCTCCTGCCATCTCCTTTGAGACAGACTCGACACTGGAGTGCTCATCGAAGAGGAACCCAGATGACAAGCACGGCACTGGGACTGAACTTCACAGCATGGCCAAAATAGACAAAGGCAAAAAAAAGTCCTGGCTATACAATTCTTAAGCTCTTATAGTGATATATATATATATATAGCTATATTATATAGCTATATAAAGATGTGCTATTGTTTTATGTAAATATTCTGTTTGTTTCCACCTCTGAATGCATTTGTATATTTCAAAATTGTGATTATTTGTCTTTTTAAGCAAGTGCAAAGACAGCCATCTTTTGAGTCTGTTGCAGTGGATCCATGTTCTACAGAAATAAAAAAAAAACCACATCTTACTTACCAATCATCAAATCTTTTCCAGTTCCCCTACCACAGTGAAAATGTCTGTAGTATACAATCATGTACCACATGTGATTATCTGGCATAGTTTTGTAACCGCGATGTGACAAGTTAGAGCTCCATTTGGACATTTCTTCTATACACTATGGTTCAGAGTACTAATCGGTCCTATCCCCAAATAAGACGTGTTTTAATGTATAAATATTTGACCTCTTACCAGGTCTCGGTGGGACCAGTTAAAGAATACATAAATCTGAGTGTTTGAGTCATCATGACATGAGTGTTCCCTCCCCTGCAGGAGAGATAGAGCAAAGGAAAGCCACCTTATCTGGTCATCGTATTCTTATAATGACATCTATCCTTTGCATTTAACCTATCCTGTTATATAGGACCAGTGAGCAGCTGCAAGCACCCGGACACCAGTTAGAGGTTCCGTGTCTTGCTCTTCAACATGCTTTCTGAAGGAGCCGGGAATCAAACCAGCAACCTTCTGATTACTAGATGACCCGCTCTACTTCCTGAGCCACCCCTGAAAGTGAATGTTGTCATGGCAACCCAGTCAAAATCAGATCAGAGGTGCCAGCATGACACAACAAGACCATATCACAAAGTCATTATGTTAATCCAATGAAAAAATTATTCATTATCTGTCATAATTTACACATCAGGTAGTCCCTGGATAATTTTGTCCCATAGATATCTATTCTGATTGGTAATGGAGCCTAAATTGCATGATTGATATTCAGCTTTTGCCTGGAGAACAGGATGTAACACATATTGTATGCTGGATGGCAGGGGGGACAGTTTCAGCATTAGTCATATGAACTTAGTACAGCCCTTCTACTATACAAACAGGACAACAAGCTGAATAGTGAAGCTATTAATAAAGGCCAAGCATACCTTATGTTGCTTCTCCCCGTGTCTAGTCCCTTCAGTCTTAGAAAACCTTCTAGTTGTCATAAGTTTCTCATGTGAAACCATGTTCCACAGAGGGAATAGTCAGTGTATTCATGGTTTTATTATTCATGTTTAATCACTATATGGGTTTTGTGTTTGCTTTCTATTCAGGGTGGAGAGGTCAAAACAAGGCATTCTGCTTTAACACTGGCTAATACAAAAGGAATTGAATTAGTAAAGAGACTTGGTGTTTTCGTATTGATTGACTGATTTCACTAATACTCTATTTCCAATTCTCGTGTCTACGTTTTGTATTTTTTGGTTGATAGCACTGAATGCAACTGTATGCTTTTCTATGTTACACCTGAAAACAGGGACACATTAGGGCTTCACTGATCTTTAGACCCGCCTCTGATTCAAATGGAGGGAAAAAAAAGCTAAAGTACATGAAATTCTGTAAAATCAACTGAGCCTTATCTGTAAAGATTTGGACCTTACACGAGCATGGTATATTTTTGTAGCATCAAGCTGCAGTCATGTACTGGACTGCTTTAAATTGGAAAACCATTTGAACATGGAAAACACTGGCCTGTTGTTACTATCAGTACTATGTGAATTTATACCAAGTCACCAAGTCCACATCCATTTTAGTCCACTTGTGAAACTTTTTATGCCTCTTTATGGGAGCTCAATGTTAATTTGTGGAGCGTTTCCCATCGACGCCCCCACCCTTTAATTCACACTGTCTATCCCGTACCTATTATATGTGTTAAGAAGACACTCTTTTGTTGTTTAACAGTGTAAAGTACATTTTCCCATCCTATTTACTCTGTGGGACAGTTGAGAGGCTCTGATTTTGCCTCCCTTACTCACACAAGCATACACACACACACACACACTGCGTGGCTCTTTAAGTGACCCCCCATGTTGCTTTATGTAAAAAGACCAGTAGGGGGCGCTGCCTGCTGGTCCTGTTCTTGCATTACCTTCCAGCGACTGACAACTCCAAGAAAAATGCTGAAAACCTTCCGATTCCACTCAACCCTTTATCAGACGCGAGTGATCAATGTCCAGCTTCTGTTCGAACGGTAAGTTAACTCTCTTAGTCTGACGGCCTAGCAACCGTCCGTACAGCGCCGGTTTCATCTACTTTAAACATGTGTACAGCAAATGTTTTATTTCCAGTCTACACTGAAAGTGTTCCCTTGGTGCCTCCGGTGCTGTAAAGAATGAGGGCAAAGCAGCTTAAAGAGAGCGCATTATGTGGCCGAGCTTTCAGAGTTGTCGAAACAACAACCCTTGCTGAAGCGTTTACACGGGAATACGGGACGGGAAGTGAGAGAATCAGCCGATATATGTTGGTTTTGTTACCCCCCGGGGAGTGTTGTTAAAGAGTTTTTTCCACGTTTGTGGAATTTTTCACCGAACAGGTGGCTTTGGCTTGAATGTCACTCTTTGAACGGTGTCATTTAGTGACGCCGTTCAAGCTGAAGACGTATTTAAGTTCGGATAAAGTGTGAAATGGGTCGTTTTATTCATTCAAACACAGCCAGGTGAGCCTGTCGTGAAAAAAAATTACCTTCCGGTTTTCTCTGATTTTTTATAAAAAATTAGGCAGTAGCTCGTCCGTCTCATCACTAAATAAACAGGGACGCTGTGGGGTTTGTCAACGTTACCGTCACAACCTTAACGGACCGGACCGTCAGACACTGTCTTGATTTCTGTACGAATGTGTCCGTTTAGCCGCAAAAACAGCGCGTCTCTCTGTGTGCGCACTTCTAAGGCTCTTCCTATGTGTGTTACCGTCTGTATGTAGGGCACTTTCAAAATCCATATGGACCGGACCACATGACCCACCAGGGTTTGTTTGTTTGAGAACCCTCTGTCGTTGATGACATCGATAAGCTACGGCAAACTCTCTATGTGTAGATGGATTTAGTTTATTAAAAAGTCAAACCATTTCATTCACCCAAATACTTATTTTAGGTTCTAACTCGTGATGTGATAGCTGAAAGATACTTGACTGAATAAGCAACTTCTTTTGGAGGACTGTGATTGTACGTGTTGGTTTATCACAGTACACTGTTTGATTCGTGTTGATTTGCAGGCCAACGAGGTTGGATTGTCTTGCCTCTGCTTTGAGACCACTGCTAAACCTGATAATGTGAAGAACGGATAGTATGCTGGGTGCCATCTTGTGAAAATGACAGTGGATGCTCATCTCAAAGAACAGGCGTAAAATAGTTAAAATAGTTTGTGTTCGGCCCATATCCTCCCCCAATAATAGAACTTGAATACTGTCATGAACTGAAATTGGGACTTTGTGTGTATGGATGACCCCTGCGCACTAACATTTGGACTAAATGTTCTATCTTTGTTTTCTTCTTTATATTTACCTATTGTAAATTTGTAATGGGGTGGCATAGCTTAGGAGGTACAGTGGGTCATCTAGGAATTGGAAGGTCACTGATTCAAGCCATGGCTCCTTCAGAAAGTCTGTTGATGTGTCCTTGAGCAAGAAGTTGAACCCATAACTGCTTCTCAGTACTGCAGTTGGTCACTGCTCCTATTAAATAGGGTGGGTTAAATGCAGAGGACAAATTTCATTGTAAGAATACCATGACTAAATAATATGGCTTTCCTTAGTATAGTTTTGAATGTTACTGATATTCAGTGCAGATAAGTTACTACTAAAAGCCATCAGTCTGAAGTTTTATCAGCTTCATGAGGTAAATCCTATGGTTTTGGTTCGGGTCACAAAGCTAACTTAACCTTTTTATTTTAATCTTTTTTGTTTTACTTTACTTTTTGGAGGCAGGGTTGGTGGGATGGGGCCAAAATATCGGGGGGTGTTCACACTCCTCAGCTCCTAAAGATCTGGCACCTATGAATGTGAACATTATAAACTGTAGGTTGAGTAAATCTCTGTGGCCTCTGTAAAGTGATATGCTTTCCTTACCTTGAGAGAATGGCATTTGGGATGGGTTTGTAAAACTGTACAAATAAAGGAAGCTTCCAACAGAGGCCTGTATTATGCTCTCCACAAATGCTTAACCAACTGACTTATTTTTTCCTTCCTGCAGATTGGATCCAGTGTATGCGCCCATGTCCTGATACTACACTGCATCACTGCTCTGTATGGGACTCTTCCTTCTCTGCTGTAATTGTGTACAGTCCAACCTCGAAAAGGTTGACAGAGAAAGACAAATATGTTTCACCTGATCAAGAAAGATAAGGAGAAGGAGAAGGATGTGGTGAAGAAGGAGAAGAAAGACCGCAAAGACAAAAAGGAACGAATGTCCCAGGCGGAGCTGAAAAGTCTGGAGGAGATGAGTGTGAGGAGAGGCTTCTTCAACATCCATCGTGGGAGCTCCAAGAGGGAGTCCAGGAGTAAGCTTGAGATCTCCAGTCCTATACCTATTAAAGTGGCAAGCAATGCTGAGCTCAGCCTGACAGACCTCGACACCAAGTGCTTGGACAATGCCACTATCTTGGCATGGGATACAAAACTGATGAGCACCACCACTTCCAATGAGAATATCGAGGGAAATGGACAGGATTTGCATCGTCACTCTGTAAAGGAGCGAGCTGCCAGGTTTGGTCCGCTGGCCAAGCTGAATATTCCAGTGGGACAAACACAGCTCCCCTCCTCCCAGGGGAGCAATGTGGACCATCCCACAGAGGACCAAGCCCACTCTGGACAGAATTTGACCACCCCGAATCTTCAAATAAAAGCTCAACTGTTAAACCCACCCCATAGACAAGGTTCCATCTCTCAAGGCCCTGACAGGAAAATGGTTCACATTCCTGAGTTGGTGGAGAAGAAATTCCCTGGAGCAGATCTACAGCTTCCTCCATTAGTACCTCCGCCTATACCAGATCCAAGACTACTGGAGCTGCAGCGGCGTAACACTGGGGACTTTGGCTTCTCCCTGCGAAGAACCACTATGTTGGATAGGCGAACTGATGGGGGGATTTCTCGACGTGTAGTGCACTTTGCCGAGCCGGGTGCCGGTACCAAGGACCGGACACTGGGCTTGGTGCCAGGAGACAGGCTAGTGGAGATTAATGGGGTCAATGTGGAGAGCAAAAGCAGAGATGAGATCGTGGAGATGATACGCCAGTCTGGAGAGTCAGTCCGACTCAAGGTGCAACCTATTCTGGAGCTGAGTGAGTTGAATCGCTCCTGGCTGAGGACCAGTAAGGAGCTGCAAAGGGAGATCTATGATGTGAGTAATTATAAAATATTGTGACTAATGCGGATTAAACTTACTTCCAGTCCACTCAAATCCTTAACTCGTAACAGTGGTCCAAGTTTCTGTCCGAGCAGCAAAACTCCATACATAATTGATTCTGTTTCCTTTTCTTTTCTTTTTATTATTGCCTAGCTTCCCAATCACGTACGAATATGGGAAGTGCCCACACCAAACCAGAAAATTCACATAGCTTTTAAGTGGATTTATAGTTCTAGAGTAATACAGGTGAAAGGCATAGACTCAAGCCCATGAATACTGGGTTGACATCCAGCTTTCTACCTATGCTCCCATCCATAGGGTTAATGGTTGTGTCAGGAAGGGTAATTTTGGCAGATCATCATGTAGATTGACAAGATCCGCTGTAGTGACCCCTGAGAAATGGGGAACAAGCTGAAAGAAGAAGATAGTTTTACAGTAATAGACTACAGCAGGTTACAGGGGGGCCATCAAGGAACTGGACCCTTGTAAAGAGACACCCTGAAACTGATACTGTGCCATGTATCTGTATACACGTGCCTGTATTTGTGTGTGAACATGGGAGTGAGTACGTGATCTCATTTATCACCCTCCCCTCCTCTTTTGACACTAAACAAAAGGATGCTGAAAGGGAGCATTCCCGGTCGACCGCCAATGACCATATGCTCATATGAATCTTGGCTAGCAGTTCATATTAGAATTTCTCAATTGGATTGTCTTGTATTAAACTAAGGAGTGTGAAATCCACTTCTTTCACCCTTTTGCAGTAAAGTACTAAAACATAAGTTTTGTAGTCATCGAGTCATAGCCTTTTTGACTGACAAATAATATTCTATGAATATACACAGGGAATTGCTACAAGGTTAGAAGTTATGTGTCTACAAGAAACTAATAGGTGTGGATATCCCAATGATTGTTTATTTATAACAGATACCCGACCTCTGTGCCCAGAGGCCTTGGGTGGCTATCACGAGGTTAGCACATTTGGTTTTGGAACTGGTGAGCCAGAGGCAGCGGGTTCGAATCCACAATGGGGCATTAGGAAGGGGATTCAGCCTTAATCCCCCAAGCTACATCTAAGTCAGTGTCCACTCCAACAACGTGGGGACCACTCATGACGTGTAAAACGGGTCTCTCACCTGACTACTGTGCCCCCAGTGCGTCTTAGTTACCCTACAAATAAACAGTACACAGAAGTACTTTTCTGTCATATTTGAGACTGAACATTTACTGAGTGGGTCTCTTATGCCAATAAATGGGATGTCCTAACATGGTGGGCTAATTTATCAGTAGGGGAAAGTATAATTGGGTGTCATAGATCGACATACAGGCTTATCTCACAGGCAATGTCATTTGCTATAAACCACATAAACTATTATCAGGGTAGATGTGTGAATGTATGATTTTTAAGTTTTTAACTTGGCACCAAGGTTTTGACAAGTTGAGCCTAAAACATCTGAATAAAGCTCAGCAGTGCGTTTCAGAACCCTGGAGTGGCTCCTCACTGTAAACCCAACCTGAGCGGTTTCAATATGTATCTGGCAGCGTTTTGATTTAGACAAAATCTGAATGTGTGAAATGGTCTTCTTTATTCTTTTCGTTACCATTCCAACCTCTGATGAGAATGCAAAGCTGTAGCCTGTCTGATGGAAGCACTGAAGCAGACCTATTTTATATCAAAAATGTGATTGATTTAAGGTAACTAGGTATGTTTTGAACTCGAGATGGAATGCATTTTGGTTTATCAGAATAATGCTGCATGAGAAAATGAACAACGTTTCAAAAACATTTACCAAAATAAATCAGTGTCACATCTCTTAGAGTAAAATATGTGTTTTGAAAGTATATTTCAAGTAATTGAAGTATCCATTAGTTACAGTTGGGGTACCAAAAATGCTCATAGCTGCCATCCCCCTTAATGTATTCAGAATAATTCAGATTTCATTCTTACATTTCCTCATTTCTCCCACGATAATTATGTTCATTTAGCGAATGGCCAGTGTGTGTATTTCCTCCCAGTCAGGTTTCATGGAGGGTAAGCAAAGCAACTAGGCAGAATTTTGTTTATAAAGGCAACCGCTCAGATGGTAGGGCGATTGTCTAGTAATCAAGATTGGTAGTTTGATCCACTTTTCCTCCAAAAAGCATGTCAAACTGTCCTTGAGCAAAACACAGAATTTGGAACTGCTAAATCTGCTATATTTACATTTAACTATAAATATTCATCAATATGCACTGTCCCTGTAAAGGGAGATTTATTTGTGGTAGGTCAGTGGTAGAGCGCATGCTTCAGGAATTGATGAGCCAGAGGCTGCGGGTTCAAACCTACCATGGGACATCAGGAAGGGCATCTGGCCTTAATCCACCAAGCTCCATCTAAGTCCCTGTCCAGCTCCACTACAAGGAGACTAATCATGACACATAAGGAGATTTATTTATTTCATTTGTTTAAATCCTGCATGACCAATGTGACCAATTCAGGTGCACTGTAGGCACTGTTCCATTCAGGCTATGAAGTAGCTGTTGGAGACGTACTCAAACATTAATATACGTGAATGGATAGTGTGATACATGCTTGTGAGGGAGTCTATCAAGACCATACATGTTACCATTAAACAAAGAAATGGTAAAACTATGAAAAACACCCTGATGACTTGATGAAGTAATGTAGGGGAGGCAACACTGTCAGCCCTGTAGAACTGATGCAAAAGGGATATGCTTTTGTTTTTCCCTCTCCATTTGTAAGGCTACTTAAAAACCACTATCCCTCCACCTATGGAGATCGTGTATTATTCTCTATTTCTTTTCTTAAGAGTAACCATTAACCCATGTAGAGTCAAAGTGTTTGGCCATTCCTGGATTCCTCAGTCTTGGGGTTAAATGAGTTCCATGAATTAAACCTTGATTGCTGTGATTATCATGGCTCATTGAATTGACTTAACGCTATGTGCTTGTATCTATAAATGAATGGAGCTGATTTCAGGGATGATTGCAGGGATGTGGAGTAATTCAGAATATATATTTCTATCCATACTTTTATCTGAGGTTATACTTAGATCTACACTTGCCACAGGATAATTGCTGCCTCTTCAGTGCTTGTGGCAGCCAATCTGCAGGAGGTTCCAGGATACTGATGCCTCATGGTAGCTTCCAAGGACCCACCTGGGTAATCTAACACTGGGTTGAGAATCATGGCACACTGTGTGCAGTAATGTTACATGCTTTGTATTAGATAATATTTAGATTATTCTCTTTACTAGTTTTGTGGCTAACAACAGCATAGCTATAGGGTGTCACCCCTGGAAGGATGTGAGGAAATATGTCTCACTTAACAGCCTGTTGGATCAATCCTGGCTTTAGCTCATATGTGGCATATCATTTTGAAAATCTACTTGGGCTGTGGGTGGAAGTAGGGTTTCACTGCTATCACCTGAATACTGATCTGAACAAAAACGTTTTTACTTTCCCCCACACCAACATCATTATTCTGAAAGAGTTGTACGTTCTGCATTGATAACATTGGACAAGTAGATTAGAGGGTATTTCAGGAGCCTAACCTTAAAGTCACAATGGCTTTTTGTAGTTATTTAGTTTCCATCCAGGGTGGTGCCAAAACTTTGGAAATATATAAGCTGTATTTTCAGGCCATGAAAAATACTTCAATCTTAATCAACATTATTGATTGCTCATACATTACCTGGACCTATTTTATGTGGCTGCAGTTAGTGGTAGGATGGAATCAACAGTCCCTGAATGAAGACCAGAGTGCCATGTATGATTTTTTACATAAGTCTTCCCCTTTATTATTGATGGATGTAAATGTTAACACCAAAATCATTCCCTGTGATACTAATAGTTGGAAATGGAAAGCTAGTGGACTGCCGACATCTGCCATTTTCAAACACCTTCAGTAGATTTCATTGGCTTGAGTCTCTATGTGGTTTTGTTGTGGACTGTGAGTGCAAATGAGGCCTTTTGAAAGGATGGGATGTCAAACAACAAAAACCAAAACAACTCTGTCAGCCCCAACTCCTGTGTTTTTGAATGCAGGAGGCCATGAGTCATTCATTTTGTTTCAAACGGAACCATTCATTACCCCCAGCTGACAGTACCTAGTTGTATTACGGTTCAGGAAAGCCACAATATTGCACGGAGTACCTTTTTAACATTCTCTTGTTTACACTGGTGTAGAGACATACAGGCAACTACCATATCTCATTGTGTGTGCTGACATAAGGTGACATTCTGACACTTCATGGAAAATGTACTACAAATATGAATTTACTCTGCATAGGTGCATACATTCATCATTATATGGTTGTGCAGGTTTCAGGTTTTAGCAGCGTGGCATACAGCATGGTTGTATCTGTTTAAGGAAGTTGAAGTGACTGACCTCGTGACCTTGAGATGTTTTACGTCAAGGCAATTATACTTACTACTGGGGTGACACGGTAGCGAAGCAATTAGCATGGTTGCATCACAGGAAGAAGGTTCTGAGTTCGAATTCCGTCCCAGGTGCTTTTTCTGTGGAGTTTGCATGTTCACCCTATGTCTGTGTGGGTTTACTCCAAGTGCGTTGGTTTCCCCCCACTATTAAAAATACATGCATGTTAGGGTTAATACTCCTGCCTGTGCCCTTGACCAAGGCAATAGGAAAAACAAATGGAGTTGGTCCCTAGGCACTTTAGCTCATCTACAATAGGAGAACACATTTTTTTGTATGCATGTTCAATGACAAATGAATAAAGCTTATTCTTCTTCAAGGAGGGGATTCATAAAACAGATTATAGATTTTTTTCACAGTATACATTTCAGACTATAAAAAGTGGCTTTTTTCACCTTGACCTCTAAGCCTATTTTTGCCTCATCAAACATGAAATCCCCAAAAGTGAAACAAAATGTAAAAAAAAACAACTTTATCTGGTATTTGTTTTTTGACATTGAGATTTGTCATCTTTATTCAAACAAGCTTGTTTTATAGATCAGTGGGTAGCTGAAGCACCCAGGGAGCAGTCACAGGTTCAATGTCTTCCTCAAGGACACTTCAACATGCTTTTTGAAGGAGCTAGGGATCAAACCACCAATCTTCTGATTTCTAAACAACCTGCTCTATTTCCTGAGGCGTGCTGTCCCCAAACTCCCTCTCAATTGTTTAGAAATTGGGGGTAAATGAAACTTTGTGAGCCTTAATGGCTCGATGGGATAAAAATGTGACTATAATCTGGCAAAGCTGATCATTTTCTTGCCATCTTACAGGTATAAAAATGTGATTCACCTCGCTCCTCCACCCATCATGTTTATACGAGTAAATATAGACTTTAAATAGTCCAACAGTTGGTGAGAGTCTGTGGATACCGCAGACCTCCCACCTCCCTAGAGGAGACATTTCTCTCCACTTTTTGCTGTGTCCTAGATATTTCCCCACCATGGTCATCTTCATTAAAGAAACACTATTCCATGGAAGTAGAAAATGTGGATGTGCGAGTGACCTAGAACTAGCTAGCACTATTTATAGGAAGTTATTATAAGATCTGGTCTCTGCGGTAGCTCCGTGGTAGTGTGCGTGCTGCGGGAATCATTTCGTCGTGGGCCTGATCCCACCATGGAGCGTCAGGTTGGGCATTCGGCCTCTTCCCCAAGTTCCATCTAAGTCCATGTTCACCCCTACACCATAGGGAGTGCAAAATGAGCTCTCATTTTAAGATCTGGTCTTGGGAACAAGATTTGTTAAATGCATGTGTTTTGAATAACACTCCAAGAATATTATTTTCCCACAAAACCTACCCACTGGAGTCATGTGTGCACTTCGGTAGTTTGTGTGAATGTATGAATATTGCTGAGTCAGTGTCACTTTGGGATTCATCTCATGCATACATAGCCACATTATCATAATCGAATGACCAGCTTGTCATTGTGTTGGATGACTTGCTGTGAAAGAGGTCACATTGCAAATGCTTAGTGATATGTAATGGCATGCCTGCATCGAGAGTGGGATGGTTGAATAAGAGCACTTGCTTTTACAAAACCTGCCGTTCATGTTTGGTTCCATAGGCTGACTGAACTCTCTCTTGCTCAAGGTCTCTTTATGTCTCTTGACCTTTCTCTCTCACTTTGACGTGTTCTCTCCCACCCTCTCCCTTCGTTCTCTTTATCATTCCCCTTATCTTAAACATGCGAGTTCCCTCACCTCCGAGTGCGTTTACCCTGTCAACTAAGAAACCTGTGGACATAATTTTCCTCTATTCGGAAGGCTTAAGTATTGAAAGTCAGTTATTTATTGCCATTACTGTCTTGTAGACAAGAGTTAGACAGTTGAGCTTGATATGGATATCCCACTAGTTTCTGTTTCAATTCAAGTATTCAATTTGCATCTTATTGTAGGCTGCATTCACTACAAACAGCTTTTGATAGGATCCCCACATTCATATTGGACCAAAATAGATTATATAATGGCTTACTCTGGGCTGTAGACCAGCAAGTGAGTGGATAGAACCCTGTGCCTTTTGGTTGGTGGCCACTATCTGCACATTGGAGGCCAAAACAATTATTCTGTTGTAGCATCTCTGTTGCATTCACTTCCCAAAGCTGTCGGTATGTTTCCGGCTTGGCCCAGGAGCTTTTTTTCACACTCATGTGGTTACAGAACACTGCTGGCCTCGGACCACGTGGACTTTGGCTTGGACATATTGCTCTAGTCTCAAAACCAGCAAAGTTCTTGATTTATGCCTGCATCCACCACCCATCTCCATGGCATCCATTGGAGTAATGAAGTTAATAACTGAATTAATCACAGTGGGAACTTGATGATTAAGTTCCCACTGTTTACAAAGTTTAATTTCTCACTCCGGAAAGACTTGAAACTAAGCATTCACAAGTCATTCACAGATTCATTCATTGGTTCAATCATTGTCATCTTTGTTACAGAACAGCTTGAATGTGATCCAAATTAAAGTTTGCTTTATGAAACATCGGCACAAACCCTTTTAATCTCAAGTATTTGAGCTGTTCTTTCTCTCACCTTGTTAGAGCAAGTCTCAAGTAAACCCTTTAAGTGACTAACATTGATGACTTGCACATAAAGTTTGATTTATTTGTTTTTTTTCCATTTGGAATACTATTGTTGTACCAAAAAGGAAGGCCTCTAAGTAAAACCGTAAGGCATTTGTCAGTAATGAGACAAATAATAAGTGGATATTTTGTAATTAGCATAGTCCATGTACACAAAATCATCAGAAGTTATAACTGAAACTTGCACCACTACACAAAGCTTTCATGAACAAGGTGACAAGAATCTGCATACAATATCTATTTAATGTAAAGCAGGAGACTAAAAAATGTCCTCAAAAGGACATGTTGGTACATGCTGTGCAAGCGGAGTGTCTGACCCTTTGTCTGGCCCTCTGCGTGTGACGAGGAAACTGTACACAGAAAATCGTGCCACTAGACGTGAATGATTTTCATTGCCGTCTGGGTTATTTAATCAATTAGGTCCTTCGGCATATCAGAGAGATTTTCAAACCATGATGATATGTCATTCACTCACAACAATAGCTTGATAGAGCTTGCTGCTCACGTTGCACACATAGCGTGTGGTGCAAGTATACACTTTTTACAACTATTTCTTTCATGGCATGGCTCAGGGTAGAGTGGGTTGTTTCATAATCGAAAGGTCACTGGTTCCATCCCCAGTTCGTTCAGAAAGTGTGTTGAAGTGCCTTTGAGCAAGACACTGAACCCTTAACTGCTCCCTGGGTGCTGTAGCTATTTTTTGAGGGCATTTTCTGCCTTTATTTGATTGGATATTTGAGAGAGAGAGAGAGAGAGAGAGAGAGAGAGAGGAATGCAGGTGGAGAGAGAGGGGATGACATGCAGCAAAAACCCTGGGTAGGATTTGAACCAGGGCCCATTGTGGGGAGGACTCAACCTGATGTGGTACACACTTTACCAGGTGAGCCAGCGAGGTGCCCCTCAGTCATAGTTTTTAAGAGGTAATTTCCCTGCTTGCAGTTATCCATGTCAAGAGCTCAGCTGGGGACATACATTGATATACAGGGGTTGACAATCAGTCCTCAAGACAGCTAATATTAAACTATATTGTCAGGTTTTGTCCTAAAGGTCAGAATTGGTTATCCTGCCTCTCATACGCGTTCTGTATTTCTGCAGACCAGACGAGGCTTTGTCATAAGGAAATTAACAAATGGATTAATCTCTTCCCTAAGCTGCCCATTTAAATTCATCAATCCTTATTTCCGGTGGGGTGATGCTAGCACAGAGTATTAGCACAGACCTGGATTAGAAAGAGGCGGGGCCTGCAAGGATAAGTATAAAGCTGTTTGGTTCATGATGGATGTAGGACTTTAAAAGCTTTTTATTCCTTTCTTGAACTCCATTCTTATCTTATGTATTCGATTTCAACTATCTGGAAAGCCAGGCACTATCAGGGATACCAATAGCCTGAAGCCTGTTGTGGCACCAGTCTCTACCTTTCAACTGGCTTCTCATGTTGACAGGTAGAAGGCACAAGTGATGAATGTATTTGCGAGTTCATGAAGTAAGGTAAAAATGTTTGAAATTCCTGGGTGTGTGACTGCCACCAGCTAGGCCACTTATGGGGATATGACATCATAACATGACAGGCACACCCTCGACCTGCCACAAGCTATTTCACTTGAGCATGGTGTTTTTTGTTTATTTTGCTGTCATATATCTGTGTTTCAGTCACTGTCTCTGGTACAGACATGGTGTCTTGCATAACACACATTCCTGATTTCTATATGGGGATTATTTTTCAAAGGAAGTCTTTGAAATTCATTGAGCCGGTTCGCTGTCTCTTTATGTACCTTTTACCATCGCCATGCTCTAGCATGACCTATCCTGACGTGTATGGTGGCTGAAATCTGCTAACCACTTGGAGGAAATGTGTTAAATGGTTTTCTCTCATGTTTTTGGTGCATGACCAGAGTGTTACTCCTTAACAGACATTACAGCCTAAGAGTATTGCATGGTGCCAAAGTCTGTGTTTGTGTACGTTTTCTATCCAAGCATGGGTGTGTGTGTATGAGAGGTAAATATCATGTGAGTGCACTAACGTTTTTCAGTGAATGGAGCTACAACCGAACCATTAGCAGTAGCCCAGAGTTTGGTTGCAACTGTGAGAGCAGGTCGTGTCAGTTTTAGCGACCTATGCTTTTCTCTCTATTTTTGTTCAATACCCTGCAGTTTGTCTAGGAAATCATGAAAAGGTAGGCTGCCCCCGCCCCACACACACACACTCTTCACTGATAAGTGATGTTGAGTTAAAAGGCATCTTTATACGGAAGGTCAAATGAAACCATTTCCTATTTCTGCTCATTCATCTCTGAGGTTTGACACTGCAGAGTGTTAGGCCCTCTCTGCAGTCTGCCTCTAAATACAGTTGGGTAATAGAAGCTTAAAAAGGGGTGGTTTTTTTCTCCATGCTTTGCATAGGATGAGAGAGGTTTGCATAGGATAGCCAGAAGTAAAACAGGAGTTAGAGGTAGCTAATTTATTTTGCTGAATTCAAAACCATTGCTGAGGGAAATGTTTTGAATGAAATAATACACACTTTTCACTGTAATTTCCCCCTGTGGGACTGATAAAGGGATATCTTATCTTATTTTATCTTCTCTTTCTGTTCCAAGATGGCTTCATGTTTCCTTTCTCTCACTCTCCTCTCTCTCGTACCTTACACCTTCACTTGCAAAATACATTCTTTATATGAGCATTACTCACTTTGATTAGTAAGGGGTGTGTGTGTGTGTGTGTGTGTGCGTGTGTGTGTGTGTGTGTGTGTGCGTGTGTGTGTGTGTGTGTGTGTGTGTGTGTGTGTGTGTGTGTGTGTGTGTGTGTGTGTGTGTGTGTGTGTGTGTGTGTGTGGTGTGTGTGTGTGTGTGTGTGTGTGTGTGTGTGTGTGTGTGTGCGTGTGCGTGTGCGTGTGCGTGTGTGTGTGTGTGTGTGCGTGTGTGTGTGTGTGTGTG
>OMLC01097897.1:0-14439 GCA_900302585.1 Regalecus glesne
CTCCCTTGCCCTCTCTCCTGCCTTCATCTTGGCACTTAACCTGCTTTGTCCAGCCCAGTTCCCCTCCCCTCCTCCATGTTTGATTCTCCTCCACCTACACCACACAATGTTTCTGTCAGTCTCTGGTGTAAATGGCAATTATCCCTGTGTGAGGTGGACAGAAGCACTGGGAGGGCTGAACACTTTGATCACTCTGCTATCCATTTATCCTTGTGTTGCCACACACACACACACACACACACACACACACACACACACACACACACACACACACACACACTGAGGGCGGAGTCAGCCATGCAAGAAACAGTCAGCTCCTCAGGAGCAGTTAGGGGTTAGGCATCTTGCTCAAGGACACCTCAACAGTTTTGCAAGGAGGAGTCGAGGGGCAGCACAGCTGAGGGAGCGGCATAGCTCAGGGGGTAGGGAGGTCATCCAGTAACTGGAGGATTGGCGGTTCGATCCCCGGTCCTTACGGAAAGCATGTTGAGGTATCCTTGAGCAAGACACAGAGCCCACAGGTCCTCAACCCCTGAGATGGATCCAGGGTGTTCCACTGCCTTTATCCCCAACGAGCTCTGGGAGAGGCTCTACTAGGACTCCGAGACCCAACTTCAGAGAAGTAGTTGACGATAGATGGAGCCAAAGATTGAACCGACAACCCTCCAGTTACCAGACTATCTTCTTTACTCCCTGAGCCACCATTTCCAACATCTTGCTCATTATAGCTCACATGGATGGGCAGTAATGTCTGCTGCAGCTAAAGACTGCAGATGGTATCAACACCCATGTTTAGAGCTGAGGGAGCAGCACTTATCCTCCTGTGGCTGGAATGACATATTGATATATAAGAACAACAATCTGGCAATACTGAAATAACAGACAACAAATAACTGAAAAACAAACAGATCCTCGAGTGATGGAAGATTCCTGGGTCCAAGACTGAGGAATCACCACAGCCTATAAATCTGTTCTGTGAGGACCAGCAGAAGTTTTCCTTCATGCTTTGTACACAGACCAAAGAAGAATCTCACAGGCTCTTCCAAACTTTCAATTGATTGTTAGGTCAAATGCACACAATGACCAATATACAGCTGCAGGCAATACAGAATGAAGGATTATGTTCCTACACAAATAGATCTGCAGAATCTCCATTTGTTCTGACAGCATGCATGCTGCATCCTACCTGTGATATGGACTACCACACTAGCTGTGTGGATAAGGCTGAGTGTGTTCAGCATGAAGTATCACGTGAGGTGAGCAGTCTTCTGATGACGTTTGGGATGATGAGGTCAAAGAGACCAGTTCTTTTATTTTACATTGTACTCGATGTATTTTGTTCTGGATAATCACTAAAAGTCCATTTTTACACGTCATGATTAGTCCTCACGTCGTGGGGGTGGACACGGACTTAGATGGAGCTTAAGGGATTTGATGCTGAATGCACGTCCTGATGCCCTGCGGTGGGTTAGAACCCGCAACTTCTGACACATCCGTCGTCAGAGTGAGCCCTCTACCACGGAGTCCTGTTCTGGATAATCTATAATAGTGCTATGAACAATAAAATGGCTTGAGTGTTGAGTGATCAAAATGGCTATTTTCTCTGGGAATGAACTGCTGAATTCTCCACTTCTGACTAAGGATATCACAGCACTCTTATGATCAAGTTAGGGAAGTGTTATCTTTATGAAGCAATCCTGCTAAACTTAGCCGCGTTCTCCACCACACACAGACTTAGTAACGCCTCAGTCTCGTTCTCCAACCTCGATGTTCTACCCTCTCCATCACGTTTTCCTTTCTCCCTCATTTGGCTCATTGAAACAGATGGTGCCAACACCTACGCATTTCTCAGTCATTAGATGTAACTCGTGCCGGGAAAGAAGCTCCCCTTTGGGCAGACCTGACAATTTGAACCTTCCCGTCATCTCTGGAAGGGATTTTTCCCCATTGGTACAGGCCTGTTTGTTAAGGATGGTAAAATTTGGCAAGCTGCGTTCGTCTGTTTCTTGTTCTACCACACAGTTCCAGATTTGATCAAACTTCTGACCTCGTTGACCATTGAGAAGCTTTTTTTGCAGCACTTTCCTGGCTCCTGATATTAGCTTCCTCATCAGAGAACAGTTGGTATTGCTGCCTCATAGGTCTACCAGGACTTTATTTTATAGCCACAACAAATTGAACCTCTCTAGCTGTTTAGTGAAAGCGTGGGGACTAATCGTGACACATAAAGAAAACCTCTCTCCAGTGAAAACATGTGCCATCAGTGCCGGGGCCGTTTTGTCCTCAGCTCTCGAGTGTTTATTTCTGTATGTGTTCTGCTTACTTCTATGGCTGGCCCTTTTACCTCCCTGCTCATAGAGGCTGACAGGCTAACTGTAGAGTGCACAGCTGCCTGATTGAAAAAAAGAAATGCAGGACCCTCTCAGATACCCACTACCTTCGTCTACAGTGAGCTGTGGTGTGCAGGGAAAGCTGTGCCTTTTAGGGAGGCAGTAGAAAGGGGTCTCTGCTAATCCCTCCCACCTCCGGTGTTACTTCAGTAGAGGTCCATTTTCACACAACACAGTTAGTCGCCACGGTATGGGGGTGGACAGGGACTCAGAGGGTGTGTGGGGGCTTAAGGCCAGATGCCTCTCCTGATACCCTGCAGTGGGTTTGAATCCACAACATCTGGCTCGTCAGTTCCAGAAGCATACACTCAACCAATGAGCTACCGCGGCCCCCCAACCAATGATACTTCAACATTACTTTTGAGTTTTCAGAGTAGATTTAAGGCACGACAAGATGAGAGGAAACATAACTGCACATTTGATTTGCAGAAAAGAACCCAGATGTGGCTTTTTTTTAGGTCGGTCAATTTCTCCAATTGAAACCGACATTCTATGTCTGCACAGAAGGAAATTAGCCAGGAGACTTGAAAGTTTAAGGAAGGAAATCCTCCCAAGCAATGCACAGCCCTGCCATCTCAATCCTCTGACATGCTTCTTATCTTTGCAACACTGTCATACTGAGATGATGGGAGATAACAAGGCTTTGTCTCCACAGCGGTAATGACCACAAACATCTCTGAAATATAAATGTTTCCTGACAGGCAGAATCACGTCGGCCATGCTATTGACCCCCTCCACCCAGTTCCACTCCTGCAAACACTGAGCAGAGCAGATGAGTGTCGGTTGTCTCCCATAAATACAGGTGATGGCTACATGATTAGACTTCAGGGAAGTTCCTCGGTCAACCCAGCTACCGCATAGCGACTTTACAGATTGCTGATATCAACAGATTTGATAAACCACCCACAGTGGGACAACATCCAAGATGAGGTTGTTTTAGTGCCATAGAGCTCTTTGCAAAACCTCTTGCTTTTATTTAAATTTCATATGGAGGATCAATTTGACTGACCCATCTTTAATACGCAGTTTCACTAAACAGCCTGCAGTAAAATAGCATCAAAAGAACAGCAGATAGCAGGGCAGTGCAGTGCCGACTGCTCCGCACAGTGAAAGACGTGCATTAACCACTAAGTGGAAGGACTGGAGATGCAATACATTGTTGATAAAAGAAACTGTCAACAACATACATAAATGCACTTTCAATTTAAGTACCGATCGTATTTTGGAAGCATCCAAAATAAGTTTTCTCAGGAGGGGGGCTGGTGTCTCAGGGATAGGGTGAAAGGTTCAGTCATCATGAGGGACTCAGAGCAGAGCCTCTGCTCCTGTACATAGAAAGGAGCCTGTTTAGGAGGTTCAGCATCTAGTCAGGAGGCCACCTGGCTGCCTCCCTAGTGAGGTGTTCCTGGAACGTCAAGCTGGGAGGAGGCCATGGGGTAGACTGAGGATCAGGTGGATGGATTATATCCCCACACTGGCCTGGAGCTACCCTGGGATACCCCAGTTGAAACTGGTTGATGTGACCAGGGAAAGGAAAATTGGGGTCCCCAGCTGAAACTGCTACCTCTGTGACCTGGCTTTGGATCAGTGGTTGACGATGGATGGATGGATGGAGAGAATGTGCCTGTAAGTGCCCGACCACTATAGCAATACATAAGTGAAAGGCACCGTTGGGGCGGCAACACTAAATGGGAGCACCAAGCCTTGATCCAGACCACACATTATTGATTTACGGTGGTGATTTTCCATCTTCAGACACATGTTGCCAGATTTATTAAACAGCCTCCAACTGACGAAATCTCGGTTTCATATAAAAATTCACTCATCTATAGCCAGTCCTGCAGGACAGATCTTAAGACTAGTGATGTAAATGCTCTCATTTAGCAAGTGGCCTTAGATAGGAGACGCATGATATACTGTGCAATGCCATAGAGCTGTCACTGGGGCCATTGCAGAGATAACTTGACTTAGTATTTGTGCTGATGGGTCTGGGTCATGCTTAAGTTTGTCCATACCTTGAATGCTGTATATAAGCTCTGAGATGTAGTTTCAGTTAAATTCCCCTCTGCTGTGACATGCTACTCCAGTTAAAAGCACTCTCCCTCTAGGGGCAGCACAGCTCAGGCGGTAGGGTGGGTGTCTAGCAATTGGAGATCGATGGTTAGATCCATGGCTCCTGGAGAAAGTGTGTCGAGGTGTCCTTGAGCAAATCATTGAGCCCCCCCTCCCCAACTGCCCCCTGAGTGCCATGCACCAGGAGCTGGGCTTACTACTCCTATACATTAGCAAGGACATGTACAGGCTATTTTTGCCAGGCCAACAGCCTATTTACCCTCTTTGGTTGAGCTGCCCCTTGAGACGCAAATCTGTATTTCCTATGCAGCTATGTAATTCACTTAACCAACGGGAAGTCATATGATCCCAGAGGCAAGTCTTGATTGGCTGATTGGGTGGTTGGAGGTAACTTTTTCCAGGTTACATCAACAGCCCCTCAAAATGTAAGTGCAGATTAGTGTACAATAGGATGGGTTAAACACAGAGCACAAATCCCATTGCTCTCGATCGCGTGGTAAATAAAACAATTCTATTCTCACAAACATGATTCACCATATGGCCAAAATCATCTCTTTAGGATCTCGAATCTATACATAAATGCTTCTTTCAGCCTGAAACCAAGAATAAATCTGCTTCTCCAAAATGTTACATGGATAATACACACAATCATCTGTGCTACAACTGACACCATCAGTAAGTTACATGCATCGTTATAGCAGTAAATCTCCATTTGCTCCATCACAAGGCCCTCAAAAAAATAACGCTCTTTTACTTTTATTTGTTCATGCTGTGTTTATGACTGCAGCCCCCTGCTGACAGACTGTATCATTCCGCAATACTTTCATAACCTAGCAAATGCATTCGTGAATATAGCCTTCACTTGTGCAGACAACTTTACCTCTGCATATTATGATTCTATTGAGTTATATAGATGACAGACAGCCTCCCAGCCCAAGCTTCTGGGTTTATGATAATTGATGGAAGACATCATCTGGTGAGTCCGTTTCGTTCGCATGTCTTTCATTAACAGGCTTCTCTTTTGTGAGGCTTAGTTATCCGAGACTGGAGGACATATGAAGGATTCTTTGTGTCATCGTGGATTGCATTGTATTTTAATAATTCCATTTCCAGGTAATCTTCTCTCATCAGATATTTCAGCACTTCGTATAATTTTGTTCTTGTTAGGAGCCATAATCCTGTCTGCAGAGAAAATAACCGTTGACATGATGAGTAACCTTGACCATGTGCGCTTCGCTTCTTTTACGGTGATACAGTCAGTCATTAGACAGAATGTCTGGATCCAGGATCCAAAAGGCAGCAAAGATGCTCTGAATAGATTATTGCCCCCCTAAAACTCACAGAGCAGCTTATCCGTCAGTGGCGCAGGATGCGCTCATAAGCGTTTTTTGAACATGTCACCAGTAACGCTTGCTACAGTGAAAGGATTGACAAACCAGTGGCCAGAAACTAATTGGGTAGCTGTCCTGAAATTTCCCACCACAGCAAAATGATAATAGATGTGGAGTGAGAACTAAAAAAACAAGACAACCCCTCAAAAATAACCCCAAAACAACCAAAAAAACTAAGCAGGTCCAAAGTACCAAAGAAATATGCATGTTCTGTTCTGTTGGGCTATTTGTAACAGTTGGATTTGGGTGTGATGAACTGGTGGTTAAGATCAACAATTAGCCTGTTGTCATCAATTAAGGCAAGCCACGATTACATGGATTCAAGAATCAAGAATTCCTCAAGACAGCAAAACAAGGTTGTACGTCTGTCACCTTCAAATGATGCATATAAAGTACAAAAAGACAGAGAAGATGAGATAAGAAATATAAACTATCAGCAATGAAAAAGTGTAGACTCTAAAGAATTACGAAACCAAAGCACTATAAACTACAGTCAGTCACAATCAAACAGCAATGCTATGTATGTGGACCCAAGTAGGACAAAAAAACTCAAAAGAATAAATAAAGGCTGGGGCTGGAAATACAGGTCCACCCCACCACTAGCACAGCTAAAGAGATGGCCCTCAAGGAAAACAGTAGGCAACCTGTAGCTGAAGGAATCTCTGGAGGAAGCTCATCTGAGCCAACTACTCCTTGGCACACATGGGCCATCATAAGAGATCATCTCCACTGAACCCAATCCTTACCAGTACTTGTTACCATGGCAACCTGGGGGGATCCAGTTGAAGGATGACAGAGAAGGAATGGATGGATAATTTGCTGCTCTTGCATTTTAATGACAGAATGATTTTCTACTATGCACAAGCAGAAAAACAAGAATTCACAGCTGGGATAATCATCGCTTTTTATAACCCACTTACTGCTAGCAGAAATGCTAATGGTACCAGGTCATTGGATGGGGGAACTCTATGGAACATTTAGTTTGCTACACACAGCCTGGCCTGACAGTTTGGAGGTATAGCTGAGTGGGTAGAGTGGTCATTTGGCAATCGGAAGGTTACAACTTCAATCCCCGGTCCTGCAGAAAGCATGCCGAGGTCTCCTTGAGCAAGACACTGAACCCCTAACTGCTCCCCGAGCACCATGTGGTGGCAGCTCACTGCTACTATACATTAGGATGGGTTAATATGCAGATAATTTCAAATATACCCTTGTGAGATTGATAAGGGATTTAATTTACTTATTTTTTTTGCTCAAGCGTTAGAGTTGTTGCCTTGTAATTAGAGGATTGATGGGCCAGTTCAATCTCTAGCCCCTGCAGAGAGCATGTCAAAGTGTCCTTGAGCAAGACACTGAACCCTAACTACAGCTTCTCACTGTTCCTATAAAATAGGATGTGGTTAAATGCAGAGAACACATTTTGTTATATGTACAATGACCGATTAATAAAGCATTTTATTCTTCTTTATTGTCACAAGGGATTTCAATTAAACCAATTTAAAGACAATGTTCCCCAAGTTTTACCAGCATATGGACTCTGACATATGGGAAGAGCATACTGGATCTTGTTCACATAAGCATTTTCATATTTGTGAATTGTCATGGTTGTAGTTTTATACTTTGAGATGTCGTGTGTGTGCAGTTTTATATGTCTTGTTGACAATTGTTGTGTACTCAGTATAGCTTTATGTTGTCTTTACTCTTAATGGGTACTATATGTGTGTTGTGATTATTCTGATTTGACCTGCCAAGGGACTGCAGATGCGAATTAGCTTGAAGCTTTAATCTGGGCCGGTGTATCAAATGGTGGCATTGGTGTAAAAAAACTGCACATGGTCCCTTTTAAATAAATAAATAATCATTTAACAAAACAGGAGGAACAAAAGACTATACATAAGGTCAAGACATAATGGTGCTCACAGAGTGTCTCACGAGTCTTACTGACCTTTAAGTTACCTTTAAGTCTAGATTAGCTTCAGAGTGTTACTTATTGACTTACTTACATTTCCATTACGGTATATATGAATGAGCAGAGAAGATCGTTAAAAACAAATGGTTTGGGTCATCCATCTCATAATCACTGTTTTGGTGATGAGATTAAAATCACTGTGCGGTATTATGATTTACAGCTGCCCTGTTAATATGTTCCAGAGTGATTTATCGCGGCACATCAAGGCTGGTTTGAACTCAACTAAAGGGAGATGATTTAGTCCTGTATTTGAGAGAGATTCACATAAACATATTCATGAACATTATAGCCATTTTCACCCTCTCATACTCGGGATACGTACTGGAGAACTATTACCAGACTTGAAATTACCCCTGGTCACAAAGAACATTATGGCTTAGCTAAATGTGTAAAACACAGTATCCTGTGTTTAAACGTGTTGCTTTTATGTATAGGGCGCTGTCTGGAAACAACCATCCCAAGTCAAGTAAGAATAAAATATAGATTGTATACTATCTTGCATTACGCATTGTGCAAAGTAACACATATATACAGTACTTTGTACAAATATAAATCTCTGGCCCTGCCATCATACTAAGTCATTATTTTCATTTTCATTAAATAGAAATTTAAGGAAAAATGAAATAAATTCTAAAAGGACACATCTCTGAGAGCCTAAAGACTGCTAACCAAGATGAGGTTGGAGTTGTCTTATCCCTGAGTGACTGGCTAGAAATTGCCTTTTAATGCCTCAGCACAATTGGGGGGGGCAGAAGAACAATCAAGATGGGCAACTAACTAACTAGCACCGATTCCTTCACAAAATACCATAGCAACCAACTAAGCAGAGACAATCATATTCAAACAGCACGACTCAGAAGTTGACTCAGTGGACTCCTGCACAACGTGCCCTTAAGGTGATGAATATGCAAACTGAGGCCTATCCACCCTCACACTGTAATGTGGATTGTGACTATTTGTATATGATTTTCTTGACACATCTTAGACCCTACAATGTGTCCAATTCTAAGCCATATATATATACACACATATATATATATATATACACATATACACATATACATATATCCAACATTCATCTAGTCTGTCTCCACGTCAGATGTGTCCACTCCATCCTGATGGCAAGTTTACGTTGGGGTATCCAAGAGATTATCGTGGGTATATTTCCACCCTCTCCCTTACACTTAAACAGAAAATGCAGCAGAGTAGATTGATGTCTTGGCACAGGCATGCAATTGTGCATAATCAAGAAAAGATTACTTTGTGTTGGATGTCATTGCTGCTGTGAATTAAAGGTTTAAATCGCCGAATAGGCCAATCTCAACAATCAGATTTTCAGCTGTGGCTTACGAAAGATGCCAGGGTTTGGCGTGAACCTGGTGCACACAGCAAAATGGCCATGCAATAAAAGCTACAACAAAAGATGAGCATCTCCATCCTTGCAAGACCTGCTCAAGTTTGCACAGTCTAAGCTGGGTGCTCAAAGGAGTAATCAAGTAATATCAAGGATTGATGACACACCTTTCTTCATTCGGGGTAGAGAAAGGCCAATCATAAGTAACAAAGGTGTGTGAATTTCAACCATAATGCCCTCCGTTTTCTTTCCAGAGACGCTTCAGTTGTAGAGATGTTTTCAACAGACACACCACGTCCATCTCAAGATATCCACATGCACATCACGCACAAACAAACGATGAATTTAATGTGTTTAAACTCATTGGCTTGAGAGGACGTGTACCCAACCCATATCATTTCATCACAGCTTTGACTTTTCAGCCTTTATGTGTATGTAGATTTGTCTTGTCTGCGTGTCTTAGGGAGCTGCCTTCCTTGGCACGTCAGCCCGGTGGTGTCTGTATTGTTGAGTAACAACAGATAGTGGCACAACATGGACTACTTCTCTATCAAAGAGTAGAAAACATGGGTATGTAAATGTGATATTTGCTGCTAAACTACCTATAGGTAGAAAACAAAGGAGCTAAGCACATCTACTGCAGCACAGCGGACGCAATACAGCCTGCACTGTGGACAGATGATCTCATCTCTGTCTCTCTCAGCATGTGTTCACTTACACACACACATACTTTTACACACAAGACATTCTGTCTCTATCATTTTTCTGCCCCCCCGTCTAAAACACACACACACACACACACACACACGATCATATATAAATGCACACTTACGAGCCCTTTGGCATATACACACGGTGTCTCACAGCGCTGCTGCAAAAACACAGCCCCACCCCCTTTTATCACTCTTTGTCATTCTTCCTAAACCTCAGCATTTCTCATCCACCACCTCATTCGCTTGCTCTTTGGCTCTCATTCTCTTTAACCTTCACATGAGTAACAAGAGCACATAGTGGTTCTTCATGTAACATGGGCTGCAGCTTCCTCACTCTTAATGTGTTCCTCGTGTCTTACGCCCACGATTCCCGTGTCTACCTACTGGCATGGATGGCCTTGACCCTGATCCAGACAATTAAAAGTATGATGGGAAATCGTTTGTGGTACACTAGTGAAACCAGAATGGGGTTTTCTTGCCATATAAATTCTCCCTGAGATGTCGATGTATAGATCTAGGTACTAATGATTTGTTTGTTTTCGTCAGTTTGTTTTAACCCTCCATTGCTGCTGCTTCAAATTTGTGTTACCTCTATCATCGTTTTTTATGATGTATGTGAAAACTTTAATGGATGAAAAACTGATTCTGAAGAACCTTTTAATTGTCTACGAATTTAGCTTGCAACATATGCATTTGCCATCCACTTAAGCATGTAGCATAAGACACTCTCAGTTTAATGACTTGGCAAAACTGTACACTGCAATTAGAAGAACACCTGAGATCCCATCATAAGAATCCATGATGGTGAATGTTGAAAATCAACATGTAAAACTTAAGCTTCATAAGATGTGTTCCTACCAAAATAATTGGGCTCTCTTGTGAATTTAAAGAGGTGTTTTTACATCCGATGAAAGTTAGTGCTTGTGTAACCACTTCATCTCCATTGCCTCTCACTTTAACCATCAGTTAAAGCAGTCTTTTCTGGCATGCTGGCTCTCCAATACCAATTTCCTCATTTATTTTCCAGCCCACTACCTTCACCTGCAGTCCTCACTGAGCTGTGAGAGAGGAAAAGGAGGGCAGAAAGCCAGAGAAATAAAGCAGAAAAGAGAAAGCCATCTACTCTGATCAGAATTTAGCCACCATCTCCAACACCCAATACACAGCTCTCCCCAATCACTCTGCCTCACTGTGCAGATTCCCACCTCCTCCATGTTGCCTCCCCTCCCTCCATCTATCCAACTTCTCTGCAGTGCTGGCACCACCTATCCCCCATTGTCAGTAGGGTGGACCTCTTACTACGCACACACAGACACACACGCACACGCACACACACACACACACACACACTCTCTCTCCCTCTCACACGAGCTCTCTCCCCCGATTCTTCATCAGAGCAGGCTGGTCCTCTGCAGGCAACCCATCAAAATCTCCCAGCCATGTATTTTACTGTACACTGCAAGTCCACAATGACACGCCATAATGCCACCTTCCTGCCAGCAGCCCACAGACAAGCCTTTCCATAACGCTCCCTTCCTTCGTCATACTGTAGCACCGCCATTGTATGTTTTTGTGCGTCTGTGTGTGTGCATTTTGTGTATAGATTGAAGTCTGTATGTAAGCTAATTAGATGCTTTCTTCTTTAAAAATAGTGGAGCAGTTTGTTTGTAAGTTATGGTATGTTATTTGATGAACATGTGTGCTGGTAAAAAGTCCACGTCATATAACGTTAAACAGTTGTCGTGCCTTTGGCTTGCTATTGAGGTACTGTCTGCATGATCAATACTCTGGCCTCTGTGTTTTAACTCCCTGCAGCTAGAAAGAGTGCATTGCGATACACAAAAGACTACAGCATGTCAGCATCTTTTTTAATTTCCCTCTGCCCGCTCATTAAGAGATATGGCAGCCCCATCTCAGCTGATGTTTAAGTATCTGTACAAAATCAATGGCTAAGCCAGGGCTTGATTGTCTGAGTAAATAGTGTTTGGAATTAAATCACTGCCCATGCACACATCCAGGAGGGAGGGTCTCTACACACCACATAATGCAAACACATGCAAAGGCACACTTGGATACACACCTGCAAACACAAATGCCCACTCAAACACATGATAAGTGTAATCCAAGACCCCTGCTCTCCATCTAAACTGGAAGGCTGGGGAAATTGAAACCTACACCGGATGCTCACAAGTCATTCTGTGCAGTGCATCCATAATGTCAGGATAAAACCTGCCGGCTAACTATTGTACTTTTTCTCAATGAAAAGCTGATGACTATTAGTTTCTCTGTCAGGGGAAAAAAGAGATTGATTGGATGCATCTCAATTCAACAAATGTAACAGAAACCCACCACTCAATCACAGATGTTAAAAAAAAGTCATTGCTGAATTTAACTCATGACTGTTACAGTGACTCATTTAACCAAGAAGGGGATGTATCTCTACATAAATGGTCAAAAAACGGATTTAAAAAAAATCAGTTGGTTTAATTCTTTTTTAAAACGCGATTGTGTTATTTGTTTAACTTAGTCATAATCTCTGTTTGTGTGGACCCACAGTAGCTCAGGGGTAGAATGCACACTTCATGAACCACCCAGGTAGAGGCTGTGGGTTTGAATCCACTGTAGGCTATCAGGAAGGCCATCTGATCTTAAATCCCCATGCCTGAGATGGCATGGTGACCTATCCAGGGTGCTTCCTCCCTTTCACCCAATGAGCGCTGATATAGTCTCCAGCATAGCCCCACCACCTGACCTCAGATAAGCGGTTGATGATGGATGGATGGATCATCTATGTATTTGCAGTCTGTTCTGTTGACCTCGTGAAAATTATGTTAACTAAGAAAATAATTTTGAAAATGAAATGTACACATATGGTATACTACAATGGAAATGACGAGCAAGCCAAGTACTGCTAAGTTTAAGAAAGAAGCAAAGTTGCTTCTTTTGAAATGGATCTCAAGCATTTGGGTTTCTAAAACAGCACCACACGTGCCAAATGTCACCAGAGAATCTAAGTCAATTTTATTTGTAGAGCCCATTTTAACAAATTACAAATTAAGTCTCAGTGGGCTTTGCACTAACACAAGATCCTGTCTATAGACCCTCACATCAGATAAGGAACAACTCCCTTAAATAAAAAAATAAAAAATAAATAACAGGAAGAAAATATAGGAGGAAACCTCAGGGAGAGCAACAGAGGGATCTCTCTCCAAAGATTGACATACATGCAATGGATGTTGTGTACATAGAATAAAACTAAATTTACAGCATACACCACAGAGAGGATAACAGAATTACAATGAGGGAGGAGCTTAAATGGCATTTTATATAGCACTTTCCGAGCTGCAACATCCACTCAAAGCAATTTACAGTTAACTAACAGCTCACGTTCATACTGATGTCGGTGTCAGCCATGCAAGGTAATGGCCAGCTCGTGGGGAGCAGTAAGGGGCTCAGTGTATTACTTGGGAACACCTTGACATTTTTGCAAGGAGGAGCTGAGGATCGAACTGGCAGTCTTCCAGCTATCAGACGACCTGCTCTCCCTCCTGAGAAACTTCGAAGTCAGCAAGGTGGTCAAAATGGTCTTCAGGGTTGTAACTTGAAATATTTGGGCTGTCCATCTCGCATAATATTAACCAAAACAGATGGATAGACGTAAAAATCCGGTAACATAATGGATTGAAGAGGTCAGTATGCTTTAGGATACACATTTATCACATTATGTTCTACATTTACTGTATTTGAGTAGTCTATACCTTCAATGTAGCTATGCAACATTTGTCTATCATCCCTTGTCTAAGAATAAGATTTTGTATTGCTGTAAAGCCCACTGAGGTAAATCTGTAATGTGTGATAACGGGGTAACAAACATTGGTAGGGTGGTCATCTAGTAATCGTAAATTGGTGGTTCGATCCCCCGGCCCATACAGAAAGCATGTCGAGGCGTCCTTGAGCAAGACACTGAACCCCAAACAACTCCCCAAGCACTGCATGGCAGTCACGTTCACTGCTCCACTAAAATAGGATATGTAAATCCAGATAACCTATTCTTCTAGCCCTGGTCATGTGGCAAATAAAACACTTCATTCTATCAGTTAGCACAGTAACAATACATATTTCTGTTTCTCTTGATGCCTGATCATTGTTTTTATGTTTAAATCATGTGGCATGCATAATCTTCACTGTGTGACATCCGCTATGCCTCCATGGACCTGATTGTCGCCAAAGCCTGCCATGAAACTGGTGCCTTAAAGCAGCATCCAGTTAGTGACAGATGTTCACAAAGCACCCGGGTGGCCACAACCAGCCAAGAGTACCGTAGTGACGGCCCTGCAGTCCCAGTGTTTCCTCAGTGCACTCGTTTCATACAGTTATGTTTGGCTTGCTGTTTGAGCTATTTATATCCTCCCTTTTCTCCTCATCCTTATTCATATACATTACCCACCTGTGTAGTTTGAGCTTACTACTGAGCCATGTGGGAGAAAAAAAGTGTCCCTTGATGTTTGTCAGCTTTGCATTTGTCAGTTGACCACTTTATTTTTCTAAC
>OMLC01097898.1:0-17348 GCA_900302585.1 Regalecus glesne
GTATGTGGAGTTCAAGCCCAAATTTTGTGCATAGGCAGTTTGACCCCATATTTTAGGCAGCAATTGGAATTTTGAGTGCGCATTGATTTCGGGGTTTAAGTAATATTAAAAAAATGTGCCTTTAATAGAAAGATCTAAATTATGGATCAATTACCCATTACTGTAATAACTCTAGCGGGGGACTTAAAATTAGATTTAAAAAATTGATATAACTTTACTGAGGTGATTGAACATAAGTATGGAAGGGCAGTTTGAAGGAAACAAATACAAGACTTCATGACAGTTTCAATTCAAAAGAGGGAGCGGGTTGAGATAAATGAAGATATATATTTTAAAAAAAACATGCATGCCTGGAGCTCCATTTTGTCAGGTCAGACGGTCCTTACCCTGCCGCATGCCATTGAGCAGTAGGCTGTTCTTGGAGAGAACCCACCATTCGTAATCCACATATGGGTAGATTGTAGTTGCACACAGCTGCAAAACATTAATGGCAAAACGCGGAACCAACTCTGCTTGTTGAAGAGACAAAACAACCCCCCCACTTCAACAATGGACAACAGAACACCAACTAGCTAGCCAGCTAGCTAGCACCATCTATCAGCGTCTTACAACAACACCATGATACCAAATTTCCCCAATCCTTTGTGAACGTTGCTCTTTAACACTGAATGTGCAGTTGAATACCCAACTTGCATATGGATCCAGCCTATTGTTGTGTGGTATCCATGTACTGTTTATAAGGGTGGGGATGCTGCAGTTAGCTCAGACTGAAGATGTCACCTGTTTTCGTTATGAAACACTACTGAATAAATTTCCGATCTAGTTGAACCAATTCACCTTTTTGTGAGTTCTCCAAGCCATGTTCTTGGTCCGGTTCTGGTGACATCCGCTTTGTTGCAGTACTTGAACATAGATCCACTTGGCCTCTGGCGCTCCCTGTTGGATCTGTTTGGGAACACCATGATGGATTCCTGTCACTATTGGGGCGCCAGTTGTACTGTATAATTAATCAAGACCATTTTTGGTGAAAAGATTATCGAGGTAGTGTATTACACTATCTGCTGCTAATCCCATGGGAAGCTTAAATTGGACGGAAAAGTTGGTGTTTACCACTGTTGCTTCACAGCAAGGTCCTAAATTTGAATCCCCTACCAGGGGAGTTTGTGGCGTCTCTCCTCATGTCTGGGTTGTTTTTTTCCCGGTCCTCCGGTTTCCCCCTACCACATACAGATGTAACTCTGCTTGACCCTATAATCTGGTCTGACACATTGAATAGTGACATTAATGTAACAAAATGCACATGGTCCCTTAAAACATAATTGGTAACAGCTACCAACACCCATTAACTCTCGGGATATGTCCATGGTGCTAAGTAAAATAAGCCCAGTGTCTATAAAGGCTTTGTTGCTACGAGCTAGCTACACCAGCTAGCTTTCTGATCGAGCTGTTAATGGAGTCACGTCTAGATGCTCAATGTAGTGATGACTTACTGTTGCGTCTGAAGCCCGTCACCTTACTTCTGTGGGACATTCTTTTCGCTCTCCAACACATCCCTGGTGCTTTGTACTTAAATGTATCTTGTACGTTGACTGTTTCACCACCTCATTTAATAGGATTTCACCACATTCATTCACGTTCCTCACCGTAGCTTTGGACTCAGCATCAATAGCTGACATTATGAATCCAAGCTTGAGGCATTTAGGGTAATATTTCCTCGCCACATGCTTCGGACATTGATCTTGTGCACTGCTGTCGTCTGCATCACTTATTCGCTTCAATAGTGGATCTATTTTGTGTCGCTGCAACCGAGAGAACGTCAGCTAGCCAACGACGACTGAGGACGTTTGTCTCTCTTTGAGAAAGACGTGTCCTGAATGGAGTGATGATATTCAAACGTAACTAGCAGTTGGAATTATGTATTTTTATGTGGTTAAAAATATTCATCTGAATTATTGAGCATTTGGATAAAAAAATAACTAGCGGTTTAAATTACGATAAAAACAATTTGGCAATATGGCTTATAGATGGCGCTCTGGGACCGGCTAGATGGCCGTGACTCGTTGAGAATAGCGCCTTTATTTGATACAGATAGAGGATGCTTCCTTTTTAGATTTATTTTGTCTGTTCACCTCTTTATTTTTTTTTCAATGATTTTCTTGTTTACAAAAAAAGAGTTGAATCAGAACAACTGGATCAGACTTTTATTCAGAGACGTCTGTCTCTCAAACGGGTGACATCTTCTGTTTAATCTTCAGTCTGAGCTGACTGCAAACATTGGTCATAAGATGTACACTTGATGCAATCTTCTCCCTTTAACTGTCAATAGGTCAAGGCAGGTCTTGAAAACAACAAAAACCATTCCCCCACATTCTTGATGTCACAGTCTATACACTTGCACTCCATTGTTGGACCATCGTCGACCAACTCCAAATACAAAGCAATAAAAATGAGAATAGATCAGGGCACGTTGATTTCTATGTATAACCGAAGCTGTCTGGGAGCCAAAGCTCAACTGGCGTTTGGCCATGCAAAGCTTAACCCACCGGAATGAATGCAGTTTAATGTAAAGCATGGGTCGATATCAAGTTATGATAAATATATATATAAGTATGTTCACAGTTGACCTCCTGCTTCAAAAACCTAAGAGGACATGTGAAGTTATTTCGGAAATGCATGCGTTTCTTCTCCCCACCCCCACCCACCACGTGTCGACGTGGTAAGGCTTCCTTCATCTTTGTTTGTTACAAACCCCTCTTCCTACATCGTTGGGGAGTCCCGGTTTAAACCTCTTCTCTTGGCCGATTTATTTATAGGCTCATTTTCCACATCACTTACCCCACTGCTTGGATTGGCCAGTGGTTATCGAAACGATTTGATTATTTATTTATTTTAAAAAAATGTCTAAAACGGCCTCAGACGGCAGCTTGTTACTCAGCCTATCAGCATTCAGGAGACAGGCTGAGCTCCTATTCGCCTCGAACACGCTGGTGTGTGTCCGTCCCAGTGAGCGCGTTTATTAATCGTCACGTATTGGCTTGTGGAATAAAACGAGTCACCCGTGGAAATAAACCATTTTGAGGAGCACGTTTGCTGAATTCTTGTCCGTTTCTATTAAGATCGCAGATTTCCAAGATGTTTGTGGATATATTATAAGTGACCGAGTGGCAAACCCTCGCCGGGTCTCCACCTCCTCCTCCCTCATGCTTATCATCAAGTCTGCTGGAGAGGGACAGGAAACAGATCATACCTCGTCGGTGTTTTGCCGATTTAGGGAATATCGTGATAGGCGGTGCTCTTGTAAACTCTCAACTAAGCCTACACATTGAACCAACCAATTTTCTGCACGATATTTAATCAGGTTTTTTTTCTTCTTTCTATGGAGCCACGATGGCCTTTGAGTGACTCTATCTCCCTCATGTCTCCAACTATGACAGGACGAGCCCGGTGAATTATTTGTGTAAATGGAGCAATTTCTGCATGCATTTTCTGGTAGATTACTCATTTATTCATTTAATACAGGTTTCATCCCACACAACTATTGTTATTTACCCAGTGCAGATTACCAATAAACTACGAGGACGCTATAATTTCCAAAGGCAAATCTGAAAATCAAAGGTTTCATCGCAGCTTTATTAGCTTTTTGATATTAAAAAAAAACAAGACAAAATGTTTCAAACTATTCTCACACTCAAATGAACACCAGGTCTTATCTGTATCATATAATTACTGATGAGGGGATTTTACCAATTTTATAACAGACGTATTTTTCCACCCGAAGACAAGGGTGGAAGGACCACGTGTTTAAATCAATGACAAGACCAAACGAACAAAAGCTCCCCTTCAAAGTCGTCGATAAGGCATAATGATGAGAGTATCCGTATATAGAGCCTTGTGTATTGATAAGTTTTGAGCTCGGTGTGCGTCTTTAAGTCGGTGGGGGAAAACCACGTGCATCAAGTACCCGAATACATAAATAATAAAAAAAGAATAATAATAAAATTATACAACACACGTAAACTTTTTTCCCCTGGCGTTGTTTTTCTTCTTCTTTTAATACGACTTTCAAACCAGAGGTGGGGGGGGTGTATTGTGGGGGGCTGTCGTGTCCGCTGCACCATGAAAAACTGTCCGGCGAGTCGGGAGGCGATCCTGCGCATTGGCTGCATCAGAGTCTACCCGCCATGGCGAGGGTGTTACGTCACAGCCTGAGAGCACGGCTGTACGTGTGAACGTGTTTTGTGAGAGAGTGGCGGAGTGATAAAGTGTTTGTGCGCGTCTCTGGAGGCTGAGAATGTTAGTGTGGTCGAAAGGTAAAAGAAGTGAGGAAACGCAAAACACACGAAGCCAGATCGGACAGAAGACGTGCGGGGGAATCTGCAGGGAGTTCGTCTGCCGGGTGTTGGGCTGACACCCCCTCGGCCCCCCCACCAAATATATATATATATAAAAAAAAATTCCCGGGATGGACCCGGCCCCGGGAATCACGCGCCATTGAGGGCTCCCGTATCGTGCATGCGCCTATGTTTCGCTTTTTTTTTTTGGCGTGCACGGTCGCCATGAGTCCCGGCGTGGCCCCGGCCTCCATTTACGGATTTGCGTCTGTCCTCGATGAATTCAACAAGGCTCTTGAGCGATGAAGACGACGGCGGCGAGCAACAGTTGGAGTGTACCTTCCATTACCTCTCCTCGCACGACGTTTGGAGGTAGGTGTTGTCGAAACCCAACTTTTTTTACCCCCCCCTCTAAGTCACCGACTGGCGGATGGTGGGCCTCGTTGTTGTGAAACGACTCGGGATTCCTCATATGGCGTTTGTTGTTGTTTACTGATGTAGGGAATCGAAGTGACTTAAAACGCGGTTAGAAATGGTAGCGACAGCCACGGTTCTGTATCATCGAAGACCTTTTGGGTCGTTTGGACACCCGTTGTCTTGTCTTGTCCATCTGTGCGGGTTTCGCTGCATGCTTCAGAGCTGACCAGAGAGTACACGGTAGTTTCCTCTCTCCCTCACCTCGGTGTGTGTGCACTACACATTCGGTCTCATGTTGGGGCGAAACGATAAGCCTAGTCCTTTCGCCTCTACCGTGTCAAAGTCCATGTCATTTGGCGTTCTGGAGAACGTTTGTCACATGGTACGTTACCAGCTGTATGTGTCGTTACCAGGCAGGCGGTGGAGTGATAAAGGGGGGAGAGAGACGCTTTTCGGTCTCACCTGTGTAGGTTGGGAACTCTATTTCCCTCTCGCAGGTGGGTGGATTGATTTTTAGTTTCAGTTTTAAAATCGGAGATAATCTTAATCTCGGATTGTCCATTCCATTATTGAAAATGCAGATTATAAAGCAGGGTTAACATGGCCGGAATTTACCGAACGTGGTGGCCTTGGCAAGCGTCACCTGTGACCCTCTTGCCCCCCCCTCCAAAAAAAGGGAAGAATACAAAAACTTTTTAGAATCATTTTAGATGCAGTACAACCACTGTACAGTCAGAGTTTTCTGTATCTTACATCCTTTTGTGTACAAGCAGTGAGCAGCTACAGCGCCAGGGGACCAACTCCAGTTCTTTTTCATATTTCCTTGCTCAGGGGCACAGGCAGGAGTATTAAGCCTAACATGCATGTCTTTTTGATGGTTAGATGGAACTTGAGCAGACATGGGGAGAACATGCAAACTCCTAGCATGACTTGGTATAAATGGTAAATAGATTCAATTTTATACTGGACTTTTCAAAAGCCCTGGGATATGAATCCGGGACCTTGTCGCTGTGTGGCAGTAAGGCTGACCTCTGGAGCTGACCAAAAACTTGATGTTGCAATCAAAATTTCACTTCCACAGTAAAAGTGCTGCACATTTATTTATCAAAAACAAGCTATTCAGAAATCAACAAAACAATAATAATAAATAACAGAAAAAAAGAATATGTCCAGAGATACTGTTACATGTAGGTTAGATAATGAAACTATAGCATGCAAAAAAATAAAGTCCACCAATTAGCATTTTTACATCAAAATTATTACTTTTTAATTTTATTTGAAGGAACACTGGGTGTAAAATATTTGCACAAATACAATGTAACATTAATTACAGTAGCACCAATTATAAGATAAATCAAAAACTAATATAACAAATAATATAGGTCAGAGAGCTTTACATCATAGAAATGTCTCTTGGGCAGCACAGTGACACAGCGTATAGCACTGTTGCCTCACAACAAGAAGGTCCTGACCGAATCCCATCCCGGGTCCTCTGTGTAGAGTTTGTATGTTCTCCCTGTGTCCTGTGTGGGTTTCCTCTGGGTGCTCTGCTTTCCTCCCACCATCAAAAAAGACATGCAGCGGGGACTGCAGATGCAAATTAGCTTGAAGCTATAATCTGGTGCAGCGCATCAAATGGTGACAGTGTAAAAGCTGCACATAGGCCCTATCATGTTCAGGTATATGAGCACCATTTATAAATTAACTATTGATAGTTGTTTCTATTTGCACAAGTCATGCTATAGTAGTCCACAATGGTACACAATTAAGATGTGTGATACAAATAGTAGAAGTGGTGGTAATCATAGGGAAGCACTGTTAGTTAGTAAAATAAGTTAAGTGAGACTGACTGGTAAGAGTAAAATTTTTCAGCTGATCTGTGAATGCAACTTTTTCTGAACTTAAGAAAAAATATCATGTCCTTTATCAGGGATGGTGATGAAAGGGGCACAGGGAACCTCAGAGAACTAGTATGCTTCTGTGAGCATGAAGAGAACTGAAAGTTGATTGTGTTAAGTTGCATCGATGTGATAACCAAGTCTGGCACTCCAAATGTAGCTATCACTACAGCAGGTAGGACCTCCACTCTAATGAGATCAGAGATGATTTAAAAAAACAAGGACCAGAAACCTTGGGCATCACCAGAGTCCATTTACTACGTAAAATATGTTAGATTGTGCTTTTAGAATACTTTTAGGTCTATACTAAACCTCTTTTCAATCTAGTTGTAGAGTACCACAAAGGCAACATAAAGGTCTGTTTTGTGTGTCACAATTAGTCCCACATTATGGGGGTGGACACGGATGTAGCTAGTCCATGGGGGATTAAGGCAATAACTGGATAAAAAGGTCCCTTTTTACATGTCATGATTAGTCCCCACACTGTGGGGGTGGACATGGACCTAGATGTAGCATGGGGGGTTATGGCTGGATGCCCTTCCTTAAGCTCTGCAATGGGATCAAACCCGCCACACCTGCCTTATTTCCTGAGGTGAGTGCTCTACTGCTGAGTCGCTGCGGCCTCCAAGGAAATATATACATAAATAAAAAGGAAACATACATATCAATGGACATTTCAATAATTTTGGTCAAGTAACTCTTAAGGCAGTGGCGGCATGGCTCAGTGGGTAGAGCGGTTGTCTGACAATCAGAAGGTTGCAGGTTTCGATCCTCGTTTCTGCAGAGAAGTTTGTCGAGGTGTTCTTGAGTAGGACATTGTTCCCCTAACTGCTCTGCCCCGTGTTGGATAGGCGACCTATACAGGGCGTACCCCGCCTTTCACCCAATGAGGACTGACATAGGCTCCAGTTCCCCCGCGACCTGATTTCAGATAAGCGTCTGACGATGGATGGATGTATGGATGGGTAGATGGATGGAACTCTTAAGGCTTTAACAAATATTGGCTGGTGTTGGCAATGGGTTCATATTTCCTCATGGGGCAGCATGGCTCAGGAGATAGGTGGTCGTCTAGTGATTGGAAGATTGATGATTCAGAAAGTGTCTCGTAGTCTCTTTGAGCAAAACAGTGAACCCCTAATTCCACTAACTGTACCCCCTAATACCCACTGAGCCAACTGCCTTGCAGTTTTAGCCTAAATCTCTGGAATAATCTTCTCAAAGATGGATAAGATTCGCAGAATCTTTTGACTGTTTTAAGCAGCTTCTAAAAAAACCATCGTCGAAGGCAAGCCCAGTTATAGACCCGTTGTGGTTGGTTTTCAGCTTAGTCTATTTCTTCTTGTGTCTTATTTAATTTTTATTTTATTCATGTTTTCTAAATACTGTTATTTCTCATGACTGTACATAAAGCGCTTTGCAACCATGTGTTTGCTATTTTGACATTTACTCTCTTAATTTCGTTGGGACCACAGATGAAAGTTAGCCTGACACTTTAACTTTCTAAATTGCATTATTATGCACTGTCCCGATAAGAAATGTAGGATGATTTCATTCCCTTGCTGCGATTTCTGTACCGGTGCTGCTATTTCTCTCCTATTGGTCCAAGATTTATCTCGGGCTGCAGTAGTTCAGTGGTAGAGCACACGCTTTGGAAGATGATGAGGTAGGTGATGGGGTTTGAACCATTTGCAGGATGTCAGAGATGTGGATTAATTGTGGCAGGTAAAATTGGACGTCTCCGGTCCAAGAATCATATATTGTGTAGCTCGTCTCAAAAAAGGCCACTGGTCTGTGACATTATGATGTAGTTACTGATTATGTAAACACTGGCAGCTTTGGTGGCCCAGTGATCAGTGCCGTTGCCCCTGATCATGGCAATAGGAAAAATAGCTGTAGCTGGTCCCTGGGTGCTGCACCACTACTGCTTACTGCTCCTAGTTACATGGCTAGGATAGGTTAAATGCAGGGATTGAATTTCCCCACTGGATTAATAAAGTACATTTTATCATCATTTTAGCCTGGAGGGGATTATGTGTTTGGTCTCACGCATTTGTGTGTGAATGTGCATGCGTCTGTCTATCTGTGGCTAATCTCACAAACTACTGGACCAGTCAGCCTTTTGTGCAGTTATGAATGTATGATTGGGAATCTCTCATGATCGCAGTGATTCAAGACCTTTAAAAATGGTTTTGAAAAATGGTCACCGTTATTCCTCCCACTTCACTCACTCCAACTCAGCTAACACTCGCTGCAGTCTTGTTGCTGCTCTGTCCGAGTCATATCTACGGTTAACTTGGATTGGGTAGCGATATGATAGAGTTATCAAAAGAATTATGATAATCCAGAAAATTTGAAATGTATGAGCAACAACTTTCTCTAGGTTGCAGTCAAAACAGGAATTGTTGTATGTTTTTATCACTGCACAATCTGATTCCACTGTAGATGTTTCTTAAGTCGAGAGAGGTCCATTTTGCATGTCATGGTTAGTCCCCGTGTTGTGGGGATGGACAAATACTTAGATGAAGCTTTGGGGATCAAAGCCGGATGCCCTTCCAATGAATATGATGAAGGACCCCTCTTGGTTTTGATGATTGAAAACATTTGAAAAACCTGTGTTTATACCACAATGGAGTGCTAACTCCTCAGCTTTTTTTTCCCATGGTATCATCTCCCGTTCTCTGATGCTTGGAGAAAGTATGATACAGTGGCAGGCAGTGCCACTGTATTTTCCTTTCTCCTGGTAGGTAAAAAAGTGGTGGTTTGTTGCCAAGTCAGAGAAGGGGAGATGTGGTTGTCAGGGATCTGAACTCTGCTGAGTCCGACCTTCTTCCTTATTGGGCTTGGTGGATATAGTGGTACCATTTGCAAATTAACTGAATGTGTCTCAATGCGTGATAGGCCACAGAAAAACTCGAACTATCGTGAACCATATTCCCTGCACAAAGTGGTGCACACTCTGTGGCACAATCACATATGAATTTGTTATGTTGCATGCATTGACTTCACGTAGTAGCACTACTATTAGCCAAACTGCAGTTTATCGTCAATGACTTATTGAATAAGATTCTCCTTATCGTTAATCTCTACTAGTAAGAATTTGTGGCAACATGTGCATCTTAGTTGAAGCTTAGTGGCTGTTTTCTACTCAGAACAGTAGATAAATGATAAGTAGTGCTTGGAAACATCCATTAAATATTTGTGTAAACTAGATTGGAGTCCGACCCAGACCAAGTGTGAAGGAAGAATAACTGCGTATTGTGAAAGGTTTTGTCAGTTATATTTGAGTTTTTCGTCCAAACATGTGTTTCATGTTTGATAACATTTTGCTGGTGAAGATGTCTTTGCAATGAGGCCAATTATTGTTTTCTCTCATAATGACTGCATCTGTCACAACATAAGTATGCTTCATATGAGATTGATGGCTTTGTAGTGCTAAAAATGGACAATAATGATCTCTAAGTGTTGCTTTATGCTTTGGATACAATTTTATTTCAATTTTAATACGTATGTTTGTATGTATGAATGTGAATATATGTGTGTGTGTGTGTGTGTGTATGTGTGTGCGTGCGTGTGTATGGGACAGATGTTTTGTGTTCGATCCAACCACGAGGCATCAGGTAGAGCACCAGGGCAGAATAGCTGACTGAAGCATTGCCTGAGCACTAATGGACATTTTCTCATTGGAAACCTGCATTTCTTTTTCTCTTAGGTACCAAATGAAGCAGGACTATCAGAGTGAATAGTGGGACCCACTGGAGACACCAAACGTCCTCATTTGACACAACCTATAAGAATCTATGGAGAACCCCATTGTACTTTTAACGTTAGAGAGTCAGGAAAGAGGCTTGAGTGCCATCCCCATTTCAGACTCTCTGCCTGTTACACTCCCCACGAAACCTCATCTTCCCGGTGAGACAGCGATGGAGAACCAGGCTGTATCCATGGCCGGTTTTAATAGTAGTCCAGGTCTTTCATCCCCTGCTGAAGCTAGCCCTGCCAAGCCTTCCACGATGTTACCTGATACCACTGGAACTACTGAAATCAACCCAACTACCTCAGTCATTGCATCAGCTTCAGACTCTCTCACAAGCACCGGGACAAGCCTGGTCAGCACAGAGACAGCTGCTGGCTCTAGTAACACGGCTGGTGGGATGAACCTGCCTGCTGTGTTAACCTTCAAAGGTGTCAGTGTCACTTTGGAGAACAATAGTGTGTGGAAGTTGTTCCATAGCTATGGAACTGAGATGATTCTTACCAAACACGGACGACGCATGTTTCCCTACTGCCGCTATCGCCTGGCTGGCTTAGAACCCACATGCAAATACAATCTGGTCCTGTCCATTGTTCCAGCAGACCAGCTGAAGTACCGCTGGAGTGTAAACAAGTGGGAGGTTAGTGGCCCAGCAGAATACCAGACCCAAGGCTTGATACGGGCATTCTCTCACCATTATTCACCTCGTCTCGGGTCAGAGTGGATGAGTAGCATGGTATCCTTCTATAAGCTGAAGCTGACCAACAACGTGGTTTGTCAGGAGGGACATCTTTTGCTGCACTCGATGCACCGGTACATTCCTAGGCTACATGTGATACCTCTTCCAGATGGGGAGGGACCTACCCCAGACAATCCTTTGATTAAGGGACCGGAGAGCATGACCTTTACCTTTCCACAGACTGAATTCATAGCCGTTACCACTTACCAAAATCTGCGCATCACTCGGCTAAAGATAAATTATAATCCATTTGCAAAGGGCTTCAGGGAAGATGGCCAGAACAACCGCACTCAAAAGACCAAGTCGGAGATCTCTCCTGCCAGAATCAGCGATGGGGTATTTGTCACAGGTCAAAGGTAAGTTTGGATATAAATTATATTCATTTTCAATTTAGTCTTAAAATAAAATCGAAAATGTTTGGTAAAAATGTATTAAACTACTTAAATATATTGATTTATTTTTCCAGTAACATTCTGTGAGTATTAGAAGTCAAACTATTTTCAATTCTTTACTGAAATAAATGTGGAATAGTCCAGTGGTCATGCCTGCCACCTCTGGGGTCATATATTCTGGCTGCTTATTTATCTCTTTCACTATGTTGCCCTTGGAATTTTTCCCATTTTTTACTTTATGAATAGAATTATGAAGATGAGTGGACACTTATTAAATTTAACTCAGCATGATTTAGCATATCTTGTAACTATGCAATGACCCAGATGAATGAAAGCTGAGCTTTGAGTCTGGTGCTAAATTAACAATGAAACCGGAGACAGGCTTGGTTAACAAATTCTTTATTTTAATAGTGGATTTTATATAAAGACATTCTATCTTTCTTGCAGTACAAAGGAGCATGCAACTTTAACTTCTAACTCTGAGAAGTGGGAGGCTGAGACCCCATCCAAGAAGAAGAAAGTTGATACTGTGAGCCAGTCTGCCCCACTAACCTCCATCATGAAAAGTCAGGTAGATGTAGATCATGTGGACAGTGATCATCCTCTTACCAAGTGCCTGAAAGGCAACCTGTCCCCCAGCCCCAAAACGCATAGGATGGAATCTCCTAAAACTAAGCCCTCTTCTGTGGTATCAGTAAAATCCAATGATCCTCCTCTGCAAATGTCTACACCTCTACAACCCAAAGCGCAGTGCGAAGCAGTTAGCATTATGCCCCCTGAGCAATCACCTACTCCTCCAGCCATCCCATTGCCTTCATCAGGCTCAACACCTGGTTACCAAAGGAAGAGGAAGAAGATTAACAGAAAATGGGGTAACTCTCGTGGTAGAGAGGGAAAAGCTGGGCCTGTATCATCCACTGTAGTCCACAGTCCATCATTGACTGTCGCTATGCAACCTGAACTAGATGATGTCGAAGGCCTGCTTTTTGTATCATTTACCACAAAGGTAAGCTGATTAAAAGCTCTTTATGTTCAATGTGTGTTGGAAGTAATTTTAGTATTTTTGGTTGTAAAATAAAACTTAGTCTTATCCTGTTGTCGGGCTTTGCTGTTGTATTTCTGGAAGGCTTTTTATTAACTCTACTACAGGGTTTCCTATTGTCAAGCTGGCTTCTATCCTTTATCTGCATTGCAGGAAGCACTTGGGATTCATCTTGGAGACAAAGTGTGTACTAGTTCAACACCTGTATCTCAAGTATCCTTAACCCTTGAGTCACCCTCAGAGAATACTGGTAGGTAGTTTAGAGAATGATTTGTTGATTTCATAGGAGAAGTAAATGAAAAGAAGTTGTTTCTGTTATTTATTTTGTGGTTCTTGATTTTCTGTTCAAGCAAGGCTGGGCACACACTTGAGAAGACTTTTCAAATATAACTGAAATTGAAAACCTCAGGAAAAAAAAAGATCAGTCATTAGAATACTCACAATAGATGATTAGGTAAATATAGCTCATCACACACTTAATGACTATACTGAGAATCAGTCAAGAGTCTCATCTCAGAACAATCTTATTTTAAACCACCAGTTTGAAGTACCACCCACCATTAAAAATTTTAGAAGATGAAGCAAAAAACATATTGGAATGCAAAGTGACTTCAGCGATAACAAACATGGAGGTTGACAGTTACCCAAAACTTGTCCAGCTTCTTCTGGGTGCATAATTTTGCAGTGAAACATTTATTCAAATCTTAGTGAATCAATATTTATAAAAAACTATAAAATGTTATTTCGTTTTCTTTGAGTTCTCAGTCAGTTTTACTTTCATTTGCTTTTATCAGGTGTTCTTCCTCTCACACCTCGGGAGTTTAAGTCATAAATATTAGGCACATTTGATATTTTTGGGGCAGACCCAAATGGCATGTGAGAGGATCAGCAGGCTAAACATTGAATCTGTAAATACCTCCAACTAAAGAATAATCTGTGAAGATATTCAGTTCCAAGTAGCATCAAGTAAAACAACATTTAAAAAATCTTATCTATTTCCTGTGATATGTTTTCATCCTAACTAGAAACAAATGTCATGTATGTCTTTATGCATGCTCAATAATATAGGTAAATAAAGCACAGCAAGTTTAATAAGTTTATCAGGACACAGTGTTTATTAAGAGAAAAACATTTCATCACTCATCTACGTGACCTTCTCACTCTCAGGTGACCAAAGATATCCCCACCCTTATGAACAATAGTGGTATAACAACTGAAAACAATTATTTGTTTCATATGCAAATCGCATGACCATTGACAAGCATTACAATGACAGTAAATAGGCCCTGGTTACGTGTGCTTGTCCTAACTGGGTGTTTGTCAAAGTCAGTAAGACACCCAAACAGTCCACCAGCCAATCAAAGAAAGGACAACAGCCACTTAATCATAAACCATAACACATCCGTGCTTCTGCCTATAGTATTGCCCCCTGTAGGTACAGAGTGTGGTTACCGAAGACACAGCTTCAGGGGCAGACACACTTAGTCAGTGTTAATGGTGGTCCTATTGCTACTAGTTAATGGTGGGGTCATCCTGTAATTTCATACAGACTACCTTCACTGCTTCATCAAAAGGGACATTATGAAGAAAGACATAACGTCACAAGAGACCATTGTTTTGGGGCGGCATAGCTCAGTGGGTAGAGTGGTCGTCTAGCAATCCAAAGTTTGCAGGGTCGATCCACGGTCCTGCATATAGCATGTCGAGGTGTCCTTGACCAAGACACTTAACCCCTAACTGCTCCCCGAGCGCCATATGTTGGCAGCTCACTGCTCCTATACAATAGATTGGGTAAAAAATGCAGAGTAATCCAAATTTCCCGTTGCGGGACTGATAAGGCAATCATTTTCTTTGTTTTTTGTTTTGTTTTAACCCCATCTATAATTATTTCCTTCATTTTATTCACAAAATCCAGTGTTGATTGCTGCCTAACAATGGGTTGAGAATGGGTGCCATAGCGATGTTATAGGTCACAGAGTTAATCATGAAAATGATAGACCATAATGATATATCCTGTTTATGCATCTTAGGTCAGAGTACATCTGGCGCCATCCTACTATGCTTTGATTGCAAAGATTCCCCAATTCTCCATGATCGTTTAATGACATACCAATTTGCACATGAAAGTGATTGTTGTTTGCAGTCGTTATGCCATTGTATTATTTATAAGGGTGGGGATTCCTGCAGTCAGTGGAGAATGAAGAGGTCACTCAGATGAGTGGGGAAATGTTTTTCAATAAACGTGTCCAGATGAACAGACTCAACTTTTATGAAATTGCATTACATGAGTCTCTGTTGTGTCTCCAATAGAGGAAGTACTAAAGACAAAGGAAGAAAAAGTAGCCCATTTACAGGCTATCCTTCTGCAGGACCTCAGTCTGCTCAAACACAAGCAGGTCATTCACCCTGTGCTTCAAGACGGTGAGTCGAAACACACACCCATATAGGAAAGAACATCCGAGGTTGAAATTTCATCCAAATGAATTCGATGTTTTTTTTAATCGCCATCCCTAATATGGTCATTTTCTCTAGTGGGCATGAAATTAAGCTCCTTAGACCCAACCAAGACCATTGACCTGCGGTATCTGGGAATCCAGCTGCCCCTTCCTTGCCCAGTGTCCCCAGAAAATGGCAATACCATGACTTCTTCTCCTGCGGGTAAGTCTGATTTCCTGGAAGGTTTGATAATTTTCAGTACATTATTTGTCTGAAATTGAATAATTCCTATGTTGGTCCATCTTCCAGATATATTTTGAGATGTTTTTTTTTGTACTTTTTCACAAATAGACCTCACTGTTTAGACAAATACCTTCTGTGAACAAGCCCCTTGACCTATGATGTCCTATGATGATGCTGTGCCTTGTAGACTGCATTAATTATAAAAGCAGGATTGACCCCACAGGGTGCGGGTTTTCTTTGTTCTTTATTTAACATAAATTACTTAACACAGTGACTTCATGTGCAAATTGATTTATAGCATTTACCAAAGGGTAGGCTTCACCATCACATTTATTTCTATACTATTTGTGTGTGATTATTACCAATTGCCCAAGGAACATTGTCACTGTCGCAATACAAAAAGTGGATAAATAATGTCAGTAAATATTAACTTTCATGACTTGGAATAAGAAAATGTATCCATTGTCCAATGCTTATCCAAAGTTGGGTTGCGGAGGTAGTATTTCCAGCAGGGGACCCCATACTTCCTTTTCTCTGGCCATATCAACCAGCTCTGACTGGGAGATCCCGAAGCGTTCACAGGCCAGTGTAGACGTCCCTGGAGCACCTCACTAGGGAGGCAACCAGGTGGCTTCCTTACTAGACGACTGAACCACCTCAATTGGCTCCTTTCTATATAAAAGGGCTGTGGCTCTGCTCTCGCCCTAAGACGTGAAAATGTCTTGTAGATTTTAATATTTAAGAGGTGAGCTTTTCCTTCTGCATTTTTTCAGCTGTTGGAATATAGTCATCTTTTAATCACTAAATATATTAATGAGATTCACCATCTTAATTAATCTAATGCTCTAGTCAGCCATACTATTAACAATGCCATGCAATAATGAGGGGTCCCCAGTCTGTCCTACTCAAACACGGATGTTTTAGCACTCAAGAAGATATTGCAAAGCACCCCATGCAGTCCCTGTAGTGTGGGCTATATCAAAAGTAATTAAGTCAGCCATATCAGTTTGGTTAAGTCATTTGAGATTCTTTATGCAGCCTTCCACTGAAACTAATGCAGTATGCCCCCCCTTTTCAGAATGGAGTTTACCCTTTGTCTCAAGGACTGGAAAGACCAGTGACCTTACAAAGATAAAGGGGTGGAGAGACAAGTTAATTAGGAGGAAGGAGTCTTCCCCTAATCAAGATGGTAAGCATTTCTCATTTTCATTCACATTCTTTTTGACTGATGAGTGCCTTATTAACTTGATCATTGGGCCATCTTATTGGTTTTATTTTCAAAACCCCTTGCTTTCAAGTCTGGTGTAGTGGATTCTATCCACTATATCTATCTATAAGATAAGATAAGATATTCCTTTATTAGTCCCACTGGGGGAAATTGCGGTGTAACAGCAGCCAGTGTAGAGCACAGTAACAGAGACATCACACAACATGTGGTATAGACAACATTAAACACGGTAGGGTAGGAAATATGTACATTATATACAGTATGGACAGATGGATAGATTCCTCTCATTATTAGTTATCCAGTATGTTGTAGTTGGTTATTGCTGTACATGTTTTGGGGTTGTTCTATTGGGGGAGCAGTGCTGATTAAAGAGCCTGACAGCTGCAGGAAGAAAAGACCTACGAAAACGCTCCTTCAGACACCATGGATGCAGTAGCCTCTCACTGAAGGAACTCTCTAGCCTAGCAATGTAGTCCTGCATGGGGTGAGAACAATTGTCCATTATAGATGACAGCTTAGCCATCATCCTCCCTTGTCACACTACCTCCACAGTGTTGAGGGGGCATCCCACGACTAAACTTGCTTTCTTGACAAGCTTGTCAAGTCTCTTCCTGTCAACAGCTAAGATGCTGCTGCCCCAGCAGACCACTCCATAGAAGATGGCTGGTGCCACCACCGTGTTATAAAATGTCTTGAGGAGTGACCCCTGCACTCCAAAAGACCTCAGTCTCCTCAGCAGATAGAGTCTGCTCTGGCCCTTCTTATATAGTGCTATTGAGTGATCAGTCCAGTCCAGTTTATTGTTGAGGTGAACACCGAGGTACTTGTAGGACCTCACCATGTCAATGTCCATCCCCTGGATGTTCACCGA
>OMLC01097900.1:0-10287 GCA_900302585.1 Regalecus glesne
AAAGGATTTCTGTTTTCTATGAACAAGCATTCCTGTCGAAAACTCTTATTAAAAGTAGGGGCCTACCACCATATGGTCACATACTTAAAGAAATAATTAATAATGATTAATAATATGTTTTCCCTTATCAGTCACGCAAGGGCAAATTTGCAATTCTCTGCATTCGACCCATCCAATTGCATAGGAGCAGTGAGCAGACACCACTGGGAGCAGTTGGGGTTATAGTATCTTGCTCAAGTACACCTCAACATGCTTCCTGCAGGACCGGGGATCAAACATGCAACCTTCCGAAAACCAAACAACCGCTCTACCCACTGAGCTATGCTGGCCCTTAAGGGACCATCTGCAGCTTTATACATCAATGTCCCCGTTTGATGTGTCGCATCCTATTATACCTTCAAGCCAATTGTCGGGAGGATGAAGCACCCTGGGGTGACCCACACAGACACGGGGAGAACATGCAAACCCCACGCAGAAGGGACTGGTACAGGATTCGAACCAGGACTTTATTGCTGTGAGACAACGGAGTTGACTCCTGTACCACCATGCCACCTATATCACCACAATTAAACAGATGAAACATTGTGAAATCATGGAAGAGAAGAAAATATGCCCTGAGGACAGAAGAAAATGTGCCAAAACAACAAGTCCAAGCCAGGACAAAGGGTGTTTTAGAGGAAGTGAGGTGAGCCTTCATTAGAGTGCCAGTCAGGATGGAATGGTTTGCATTCTGTCTCTCCTACATGCAATTTACTTGACAGCTTGTTCTAGGAGATAATCCAACAGCTCCCATAAGAAGTAAATATAAAATGGCATAACAAACTACAAATATTTGAAGCATCAATTAAAGAGTATTTGAAGGCACCAGAAAAGGTGAATTTTTGTGTTTTCTTAGAAATAGCTTGTAATCAATAGCAGTAATGCTTGAGAGGGCCTGCTTTACACTACTTATTGATACAGAGATCCGACCGATTTAGCTCGCTAGACTAATATAATAACAGCAGTGTCCAGCTCCAAGGATATTCTGTCTTTTTTACAACATTAACGAAACAAGTACCAGCATGTGCTATTAGGAAAGCTGGCTCAGAGCTGATCTATGAGGATTTTTAAAAACAAAATCCTGCCCCCTTCACATCCAACCCCAGCTACCATCAAGTCAGCATGCCAAACAATAACATTTGACTTGCTTTGCTAAGTATGAGTTTACAGAATTATTGGCCTTGACCACTTGGTTTGTATAACTGAAACTATCTCTCCAGCAAGGCACTTAGCCCCCATCCGCTTCAGTGGAACGGTAACTCACTTACTGTATAATTACTGTCCTTTAGGTGCTTTACGTCTACCATAAAAATCTAATGACCATACTTGAAAACCTTTATAGAGAGCTACTTTGATCAACAGGTTATTGGGAAATGCCCCAAATAAATAGGCCATAACTAGATAATCCCCCAAATAAACCTTTTCCTGTAAGGACATACAGGGAGAAGAGTATTTTGGATCACTGTGCATAATGTAATCAAGAGATGTACAGTTAGCACATAATTCAATTGAAAACTCACTTTTCAGGAGAAGTCTGTAGTCTGTATAACCCCCCTCGCACAAAGTACCCATGAGTGTTTCATGGTAAACCATACATATACCGATAGATTGTGCCAGACTATACATATACTCCATTTACAGAATATTTTGACTCAATCTAACAAGATCAGTCATTCTCTATCTGTCCTTATATACCACCAGCACTACTGGTTTTTGATTCTACCAGGTAGTTATAAAGTATAGACGAGCAGTCCATTTTTGTGGTTCACGAGTCTCCACACACGCATATCTATGAAAAAAAAAGGATTCCCTTATCAGTCTCACAAGGGGAAATTTGGATTTCTCTGCATTTTAACCCATCCTATTGTATAGGAGAAGTGAGCTGCCACCATATGACTCTCAGGAAGCAGTTAGGGGTTCAGTGCCTTGCTCAAGGACACCTCAACATGCTTTCTGTAGGACCGAGGATCGAACCTGCAACCTTCTGATTGCCAGACAACCACTCTACCCACTGAGCTGTGCCACCCATATATATACGTGTGTGTGTGTATATATATCATGACTTGTAAAACAGGTCTCTCTCATGCATATTAATTAAGGCATAGTGCATGTTAATGAACGTTTAGAATGTAAATATACCAGATTTAGCCACCAGGATAATCTTTAGTAATAATTCAGTAACTAAAGCGACCTCATTCAATCTTGGTCAGTACTAGCCTGTTTCATACTTCACACAACCATATGTGTGCCTCATGAAGGAGAACATTTGGATGAATATTTTTTCTACTTCAATTTTTTTACATCACGCAACATACTATATACGCTGAATGACTAGTGGAGGATAGGGCACACTGGACAGCATATACATAATAACACAATGGTCTTAGCTATTTATAATTAAAAAGTAGTCGTTTCTTTCCCTCCAAGAACAAGGCATATTCTACCATTAGTAAAATGTGTAACCTATGCTTAACAGAGAAATATTTGATTATTTGCAAGCCTAAAATGTCCACCTTAAATAATAGAAATGAAATGGCAACAGCTGTAGTCACAGAAGGACAGTATATATATATGTCCATCCATCCATCGTCAACCGCTTATCCGACATCGGGTCGCGGGGGAACTGGAGACTATCTCCGTTCTCATTGGGCGAGAGGCGGGGTACACCCTGCATAGTTCGCCAGCCTATCACAGGGCAGAGCAGTTAGGGGAACGGTGTCTTGCTCATTTAGAATGTAAGTACGCCACATTTAGCCACCAGGCCAATTTTCATTGATTGTGCCAAGCAGTTAGGGGTTCTTTATCTTGCTCAAGGACACTTCAACACCCTTTCTGAAGCAATCAGGGATCAAACTACCAATCTTCTGATCACTAGACAACTGGCCTAGAGACCGACATCTTTCAAATACTAGGGCAGCATCCGTTCTTTCTTTCTTTCTTTTTGGGGCTATGGTGGCTCAGCAGTAGTGTGCACCCTCAAGTTGGGCATAGCAGGTTTGCATCCCACTCCAGGCCATAAAGAAAAAAGGGCATCCAGCCTGAATCCCCAATGCAAGGTCTCCTATACAGGTTTGTAGCCTGTGTCACAGAGAGCTGCAGCCCAAGGTTGCTGGAGGAGTTACGTATAAGGTGTCTACAGTGAATCATGGAGATCACTATGTGATCTCTATGTTTCCTACTGCAGATATTCTTGCTAGGACAAACTACAAGAACGTAGAGGCTATGGTTCGCTGAATACCAACTGTTTATGTTTGACACCATCACTGACACCTGCATCTCTCTTGGAAGACAAAGCTGGGCTCAAATTTAAGCGACATAAGCTAAGAATCTCATAAAAATGAAGGTATCAGCACCAGCAAGTGTGGTTTAAACAATCTGCGTGAGCACGCCTACACTCAACGCTTTCTGTGGGCTGCCCAGTAAACTGGCCTGGCAGGCGTGGGAATTTCAAAATTACCGCTTGTAATTTTGTCCAGACTACAGGAGGTGCCGTACCATCTGTTGCTAGAAGATCAGTGGTGTATCTGAATAAAATACTTAAGAGAACTGGGGTAAATGCAAAATTCAGTTCTGAAATGTAGATTCTATTTATTTATGGAAAAACAAATCCAACACCAACTGACCCCATGTGAAAAAGTAATTGCACCCCTTGTTACTCAATCGACTCAATAACCACATTGAATTGTTCATTTCATTCAAAAAGAGCAGACACATCAAGGCTTGATCACTTCCAGCCCTGTTAAATCTGAACATGAATCACATGGAACCTTACCATCAATATTAAGTAGGCTCCAGGGTCTCAACAAGCAGCCTTCTACACTGCCATCGGAAAAAATTCCAGGGGAGATGTGGGAAAAAACTTGAGACATATCCATCTAGAAAGTGTTATAAAGCCATTTCTAAGGCTCTGGGATTCCATTGAACCACTGTGAGAACCACGGCCTCCAAATGGAGAAAAACTGGGACAGTGGTGAATCTTCCCAGGAGTGGCCGAACTACCAAAAATTCCTCCAAGGTCGCATTGACAGCTCATCAAGGAAGTCACAAAAAACCCACGACAACAATTCAAATAACTGTAGGTTTCTCAAGCCTCAGCTAAGGTCACCCTTAATTATTTGACAATAAGAGACTAGGCAAAACTTGAATACATGTAAGAGTTACATGGTGCAAACCACTGCTAACCAAGAGAATCATTAGTGCTCAGCCCACATCTTCCAAAAAAAACAACACATTGATGCCAAGCCTTTTGGGACAATGATTGGTAGACAGATTAGTCAAAAGTGGAACCTTTTGGAAGACAGGGTACGTTTTTATCCCACACAAGTCAAATAAATAATTTAACTTAAAATCTAATTTAAGAATAAAAACATCATATCAACAGTCAAACATGGGGCTGATACTGTAATGATGTGAAGATGCTTTGCTAACTCCGGGCCCGGAAGACTTGCCATCATTGAATCAAACATGAATTCTGCTACCCAGAGTAAGAGGAATGCCCGGTCATCAGTCTCTGAGCTGAAGCTGAATGGCAATTGGGTTATTTATGCAGCATGACAGTATTCCTGTTCCTGACGCCATGCAGTGCGACTGAACCAGCTATGCCTGACTCAAAGAGGGGTGCGCTCTACTGCTAGGCCAACATGGCCCAATGGGTGATGCAGGCTTTGGATATCTTTTTTCCTTTGATAAATGAAACGGTGGTTTAAGAATATGTTTTGTATTAACTCATGTTCTCCTTGTTTTCTATTACATTTTATATGAAGATCTGAAATCATTCACCGTAGCAAATGCATAACAATAGAGGAATTCAGGAAGGGGTTCTCATGGCCCTGTGACGAGTGAGAGATAACATAAAATTTAACATCATGTGCCAATAACTTCTTGACAACAGTTTACTGGGGCTCTGCTCGGATGTTGAGTTTTCAGTGAGAAATGATCTACTGTGAATTATTTGTGGTATAAACAGCACCTCTAGCGGAGAGATAGGTGAGATGACTATCAGAAAAAAACAGAAAAGAGAGGGGAAGAGAGGGAGAGAGAGAGAGAGATAATAAAGCCAATTGGTGCAAAGTGATCAGGCTACGCTTGGCTGAGGGTTAAATCAAGTCAATTTTATTTGTTTAGCTCCTTATCACAAATTAATAATTTGCCCCAGTGGACTTTATATTAACTGCTAATACAGACATGTGTATTTTGGTTCATGAAGGCTGGTCACATGGTCTCAAAACTATACTTCAGTATGTTTATTGGACCTGTGTGGTGCTGTGAAGTGTCCTTCCCACCCAGCAGCTGTCTGACTGATTAGATATAGTCATTTGTCTGGACATAAGTACCATCTCACTGCTCTGTGTGTGCGTGTGCGTCAGAGAGGAAAAGCAACACCGCAAGGAGAGAGAATGATAGAGAATGAGTGAGAGAGAGAGAGAGAGGTTCAACCATCACCACCACTTTCGCCTGTCCACACTTGTACCAAAGTATTTGTACCAGCATCTACAGTCATCTGAAGACCCACAAGTACACAACCCAGCAGAGAGGATCGTCATAGTCATTTCAAGTACTGGCTGCTGATGATGACATGTGTGTCTGTGTGCATGGCAGGGGATTAAGTATAGATGGATGTGAAAGTCACAAGTCCATTCATCTCAGCTGAGTATTTTCAAAATATCTTTGAATTTCCTCGACAACGGAAACCTTACATCCATTTATGGAAAAGTTGCAATGACCTTAAAGTGAGCCACATTCCTAAGAGATGAAAAGATGTAATACAATATACAATGAAAGGTTTTTGTTAAATGACATCACATTTCCAAATAAATCACACTGTACTTCTCCTAATTCACTTTACACATGTGTTTGGTTTGATTGTTAAGGCTAGCCAACTTTTCAATGCTTATCACATTCTATTGGCCAGATGTAACATGATTTTCCCATTTAAAAAAGAATAATCAAGTACATTCCTATAACATTCGTCAGATAGTACATTTTAGTCTCTGGCATTCCTTTCCAAACTGTATGATACTCTATTGTGAGTCTTAAACTATATTTAGACAATTGCCTGCACTTGTTTCAAATGGAGTTTCATATCCCAAATGGTCCAGGCTGAAAAAGAAATAGCAACGGTTTCCTCCTGGGATCAGTTGGGGCTGGGAGTACAAACACACTCTGTCATTTTGGGGCCAGATTTGATGAAAACACGCTGGTTCACATCAGTAGAAAGATGGCTTTTTAATTATAGCTGACTGCCCTCACATAACTTTTCATGTTCAACCTCATCGAAAGATTTACACTGTCAATAAATGTCCTCCAATCCAGAGCAAATACATTTTCCCATTCAACAGTCAGTCTGATTCAGAGAAACTTGAACTTAAGTTACCGGCTTTGTGCTTCAGTGTCTCATTCCCGGAGTTGGTGGAAAGTTGTCCTTCCGACTTCGCTGTTTTCTGACCTTCACAGTCGTAATGTGAAATCGATATAGACGCTACAAGAAACATGCGTTGCATTTTAATACCCAGACTTTTTGCTTGACAAGTACAATCTCTAGAACTACCAAAATATCGCTTTAGCTGACGTGCTAACGGGCTCATGCTAATACATAACTTCTGATATAGCTAACTCTACATGGACAGTAACTAACGTCATACTTTAATAACATGTGGCTTAATTTACGAATTAAATGTGAACACATAGGAATTAAATGAATTAACTAAAAGGTTCTTACCGTCAACTCAAAAGTCAAACATCATCCGCCATGTTTCCTTAACCCTCACCAGTCAGGAAGTTGCCTACTAACACTTCCGCCGATCTTCCGGGTTGCATTTCCACTGAGGAGCCCATCACGTAGATTTCCCCGGACGGGATTAATTTTTTCTATTATTCCGACATCACATGAATCCGTAGTTACTTAAAAGATGCCTCAGTGCTTTGTAGCAGAGCCCTTTAGTTAGCTTGACACGTTGCTAAATGGTTTTGATAATACTGACGATAATGAAATCAGACGCAGATATGACAACATGCTGTCGTAGGTTTTGGGTGCATTTGATCCGTGGCACCTGGTGAATAAACAGCCGACCCAGAGGCAAACCTGATGTTTGATTCAAGAAAAAGTGACGATCTACCTATTTAGACTTTGACAACCACCCTTACAAAATTATTGGTGATACAAAAATTAAACTATTACAGTACTTTCTAACCTGTTATTGACGAACATACAATAATCGCAATTGTAATATCTGTTGTGGAGACAAAGAAGAGGGGTTGTAAGATATTTTGTTCTGGGTTTAATATTGTGCCAAAATAGCTTTTTAGCAGGTTGTTGGAACACCTAACACTCACTTTTCTGCAGCTACAATGCAATTATGGTGTGACTTTACAGAAATCCCTGAGGCTTAACATGAGCTCATTCTCTTGGAATCTCCTCTTCATCATCACCATCTGTCTCTCTCTCTTTCACTGTCAAACACACATCACCATTTGTACCAGGCACCTCAACTTTGTGCCAGCATCTAACAGTTTCCTCAACATTCCACTAAACAAGGGGTGTAATACAGATAATGGAGGGAGGGCAAAGGTCGTATATTCCCCTGCTTGTGTGCTTGTGATTGTAACAAAGACACAAAATGATTGTGCCTGCATTTGAGAAGGATTATGAGTGGGTGTGTGCATGTTGTGTATGTGGGTATATGTGTATAGTTTTGTGCATCGGCGTGTGCTTGTGTGAGAGTGAGACATTATATATATATGGGTGTCCGCGTACAGGCCAAAATAAACATGGAAACATAAAGCAACGTGAGAGCAAGGCCAAGGCTAATTAATGATAATCAGGAAGGGAATAGATTGTTTTCTTTGTGCAGCTGAACATGAATTTGGGGCCTTATCTTGGCCCGCCAGGCCCCGGTCCCCTCAAGCTTCAAACTCATGGAGGCTGACCAGAGACCTTTTCCATTATCTTATGTAATGTAATGGGATGCTTTCTGATCTGTGCAGGGAAGTTCTTATTCAGCCTCCCCTTCCACCACAGGAAGGTCAATGTGCAGGAACGGCAAACCCCCAGGATCCTCTGGAGATTTTCAAAGTCTTGTTGCCAAAGGACACTTAGGCAGTGAGAATACTCATGAAAAGATGGCTTCAGCATGGGTCTGCCAGTGTGATGGGCTTTGTGTCCACCTCTTTACCACCATCTGTTGCCATCTCCTGTAGTAGGGCATGATGATGGCTAGTGCAAGCCTGAGGTGAACTCATCATTTTAAACGAAGGCAATACCCGATGACTGTATAGTACTCTTGATACACAAAGACAATTCAGAGTGCTTGATGTGCTACATGAAATGAATATAAAATACAAAGTGAGATAAAAATAAAATTAAAGTGATTGTTCACAGTATTAGGCGGTACAGTGGCAGTTTAGCCTCCCAATAAGAAGGTCCTGGTTCAAATCCTGTCCCAGGTCCTTTCTGTGTGGAGTTCACCGTCCTCCCATCATCTAAAAGACAAGGATTTTAGGGTTAATACTTATGCCTGTGCCCCTGAGCAAGGCAATAGGAAAAATAACTGGAGTTGGTCCCTTGGAGCTACAGCAGCTCAGTGCTCCTATAAATCATAGGATGGGTTAAATGCAGAGAACACATTAAGTTTTATATTAGTACAGTGACAAATAAATAACATATTTCTTCTAAAAAATATTCAAAAAGCACAAAATAAAAAGGGTCAATATCTAAGGAAGGTGATGATGCAAATTGAATATGGGTCCAATGATAGGTACATTACTTTGCATGTGTGCTACTTTCTGTTCTTTTCAATGGGATAACACACATTGCAGCTCCTCTATATCTATATTGCTTCAATCTCTTTCAGCAGAACATTTTAATATATTCCAACTTTTGCATAGAGTCCCAAGGATGCCTTGCGCTACTTTCATCCAATCATCCTTCGACCCTACATCACATGACCGAGTCCTTCGAAATATAGCAAAATCCATACACATCACTCTTTCTCAAACTCAAGCAATATCTATAAACATGCCCTACCAAGTTATCTTTTAGCAAAAGACAAATCACAGTTAATACATACATGTTTTTCATAGGATTTGTTGAAATGCTAGTTTTAGTTGCATCAGTGACATTTTCAATGATTGGAGAAGATTGAGATGGTTTGAACATGCTTGAAGGAGAGATGCTGGTATACTGGGAGATGGATGCTGTAAAATGGAGCTGACAGGCAAGAGAAGAGGAAGACCAAAGAGGAGGTTTATGATGTGGTGAGGGAGGACAAGCAGGCGGCTGGTTTGAGAGAGGAAGATGTAGAGGACAGGAAGAGATGGAGATGATGATCTGCTGTGGAGACCCCTGACATAGGTAGTAGTAGTAGTAGTAATTTTTGTTGAATCTGAATGTTTTGATGTCGTCATAGAGCAGGAAGGCAAAGCCAGGTTTGAATGTGATTTAAAAAAAGCCCTTAAAAGTGATTGTGAAATATCCTGTAACCCTGAACAGACTTAATTGCTTAATGATGATATCTGAGTGTGGAAAGAGCAAACACCCCAAACTTAACGACTGTGATTTGCAGACTTCTCTTTTTCCCTGTAGACCAGATCACGCCACACCAGCATACCGGGGGCTCATTCAGATTCCAGTCATAAAAATCAGACATGTTTCATAAAATTGTGACAGCTCCAACTGGTTGGAGGATCAATCAGGTTGCAAGTGATTTGAATCCTAACCCCCCCCCTTCAGATAATGTGTGCTGGGTTATCTACCTACAATGCACAGACCAGAGCAGACACGCCATTATCTTGAGAATCAGTCATAATGGCTGAACTGGGGGGGGATACATAGCATAGTGTGTTCTTTTGTGTTCTTATTTTGGACACATACTGCAAAAGAAGCCCCCTCCTCATGTCTTCCTCAGGGGGAGTTTCATTTTGTGGGTATGAGCGGAGTAGGTCTGGGGTTTATTATCCTATTCGTCTGGCACTGTATTTTGCTGTGTCCCGACGTATTCTTTTCAGCTTCATCAGTTCGTCCTTCACAAAGACACCTCCCCTTGTTTTCCCATTTTATTCTCCCTCTCCTACTCTCTGTGCTGTGCTCTTATTCTCTTTTCTGTCCATGCCTCTCGTGTCTCCCTCCCCTCCTTTTTACATGCTCAGTTAGCGCTTAGTGAAGAGCAGACGGAGATGTCGCGGAGGGACTGAGTAGTATGGCTATATAAAGCCTTGCTCGGCAAACCACCTCACAGCCACCCCCCCCCCCCC
>OMLC01097901.1:0-18732 GCA_900302585.1 Regalecus glesne
CACTGCTCCTATACGATAGGTTGGGTCAAAAATGCAGAGAAATCCAAATTTCCCCTTGCGGGACTGATAAGGGAATCCTTTCCTTTCTTTCTTTCTTTTATATATATATATATATGTATATATATATATATATGTATATATATGTATATATGTATATATATATATATATATATAATATAAATAAGGGGGCAGCATGGCTCAGTGGGTAGAGTGAGTGCCTGGCGATCAGAAGGTTGCATGTTCGATTCCCGTTCCTGCAGAGAAGCATGTCGAGGTGTCTTTGAGCAAGACAAACAAAAAAAAACAAAGATTCCCTTATCAGTCCCACAAGGGGAAAATTTTATTTCTCTGCATTTTTGACCCAACCTATTGTATAGGAGCAGTGAGCTGCCACCAGGTGGCGCTCAGGGAGCAGTTAGGGGTTCAGTGTCTTGCTCAAGGACACCTTGACATGCTGTATGCAGAACCGGGGATCGAACTTGTGACCTTCTGATTGCCAGACGACCGCTCTACCCACTGAGCTATGCTGCTGAAACTATTCTGCCCTGTGATAGACTGGTGACCTATATAGGGTGTACCCTGCCTTTCTCCCAATGAGAACGGAGATATGCTCCAGCTCCCCCGCGACCTGATTTTGGATAAGCTGTTGACGATGGATGGATATATATATATATATATATATATATGTACACATACATATACATATAATTCTGGTCTTGACTGTTTATTAATGTTCTTGGGGTAATCTTTAAAGACTAAATGTGTTGAGAAACTGAATATATGAATGAAGTGTTTATTGAGTGAAGATGCCACACTCGTGTTCCACAGCAAGACAGAAGCATTATCACAATTCTCCACATCAAGTTTTGGTTAGTTTGGGAAATTAAAGCTTACAAAGTCAGACATCATGGCATCATCTATATTTCCTCTCTGTCCTCGATGAATGGAGAAAGGTCTTGTATTGCAATTGCAGAACTTTAATATGTATATGAGGTTTAAAAATATTACATGCATCTCAAAATGCTGACAGTTATCATTGTTATCATTGTTGCCTCAGCCGATGAGCATTGTTACTCTTTAGCAGCAGCATCTCTGCAAATCCTTATACATGACCAGCTTGCTGTTCTCTGCTCCTGTACAGGCGAGCGTCCTCACGGCAACAAGAATCTGCTGATGAACACGGGTGAGTGCCTTTGCATTTCATTTTCAGAAAAAAGACTCGAATGGAATGGTAAACACATCTGCAGCCGAGAGGATAGCTCAGCACTACTTCACATCACAATGTGGAAACACAACAGCAGCAAGTTCACAGCCTTTCTTTAGAAGTAACCAACACCACCAAGAAAAACTCTCAGAACTGTGTCACCTGAACAAGGCATGACCGTCTCACCCACGGGTGATCAAATGTCTCATACAGACTGTGCTTAGTGGCTGCAGCTGTCTGCATTTCATCAGACGCAGAGCTTAGCTGTGTAGACCTCTCAGTGTATCTGGAGAGAAGAGTTCCTTTCCACACCACTAAGCCATGTGTAGCTAAGACTGTTCATCGTCACTGTCACCAGTCAGACGCGTCCATAAAATCCTCCAGATCGCCCATGGTTATAATGTCACGCGGCCCCAGTGTGGCGTGAGCCAGGCTTTGTCGTCCGTACCCGGAGCCGTCTCCCAGAGGCCCGGGGGTGTCTGGCTGTGTCTGATGTGAGCCCAGTGTATTGTAGGCCGGCTCTGCGTTTGCCCGTCTGTCTGTGTCGTGGGCGGTGTCCAGGTAGGGGGTCTGCTCTGGGCTGTAGCTCTGGCCATACGAGTCAGTCTGCACATATGCGTAACTCTGAATCTCCCTGGTGGCTTCAGGGTTTTTGGGCAGTGTTGTGGGTACCGACATTCCTGAGGATGACCTGTGGGGGGGCAGGGAGGAAACTGGCGTTGTGCGGCTGATCGAGGGGTAGGCCTGGTAGCCCTGGTGGCGTACGTAGGGCTTAGCAGCTGGAGGGCCCTGGGAGCAGGCCTGTAGTTGTGGATGGAGTTGCCGTTGGGGTTGCAGGCCAGTCTGGGAATAAACAGACTGGGACAGCGGCACAGAAGCCGTCTGGGCTGACTGTCGCACTTTCAGCTGGACGTACTTCCCTGTCTCAGGATCGAAGAAGGTTTTGGTCTTCACCTGAACAGGTAGGTCCACCACAAAGTACTGCCCTGACCCGGGGTCCTGCAGCACCCTGCGCTGGGTCAGTGGGAAGGGCTGAGTGTAACCAGGCTCCACATGGTACTGCGTCACCGGCACTGGATGGCTGGCATGGTGGGGAGTCGGAGAGGAGGGAACACTGGCCACTCTTCTGGGATGAACAATGGGGGTTACAAGGTGAGGGGAGGCAACTGGGAGAGAGACGGGGGCAGGGACATGAGGGGAGGTATGTGAGGAGTGGTTAGCACTGGGCAGGGCAGGGGGGACAGTACAGCCTGTTAAGGGGGGATGAGCGAGGGAGATGGGGGAGGAGAAATGGGGGGAAGCCAAAACATGGCGGTTGGAGGAGGACAGCTCAGTGGGAGAAGAGGTGGTGATGGTGTGGAGCAGCTTTTCCCTCTGGGGGGGGTTTTCTGTGGCTGACTTGGACTGCTCCTTCTTCATCCTCCGTGTGGTGATTCGTTTTGCCCTCTGCAAGGCTTTTTCACTCTTTGGGGGCACAATTGGAGGTCGTCCCAGAGAACGGGAGGCATCGCTATGGAAACTGCAGGCTGACTCCGGCCTGTCATCATCATACACTCGCCTTAGCTCCGCAAGGTCCACTGCACTGGTGGCGATGCTCTCCACGTCCTCCGACAGGTTGCTGACGATGGAGTGGGAGTCGTCTTCGTCCAGAGCGATGCTCCTCCGGGAGTAAGCTCTGTGTTCGAGCGGGCGTACCTGCGAAGATGCCACTGATTGCAGCAAGGACGTCTCTTTGACTGGGGGGAGTCTGTTAGATCCGATGATGATGGAGGGGTCATGATGGAGAGGAGTTCCAGAGCTTCTCCTCATCCTGTCCTGCTCCTCATCCGCTCGTTCTGACCCCCTCCAGCCTTCCAGGGGCGAGCCAACCCGGAAGTCCTCCCCAAAGCTCTTGTAGAAGCGTGGTTTGACTGACTTGGTGAGAGAGGACCCTCTGAACGTGTTGTCCTTCACCCTGAACATGGTGGGCTTGGCTCCTGGAGCAGGAGAGGAGGTGTTGGAGCGGGGCAGGTGCGGTACTGGGGAGGGAGAAGCGTACAGCCTGCTGAAGGAGTCGTCAGTCAGCATTGCCATTGAAGGAGGCTCTGCTCTCCTTTGAGAGGGTATGGGAGAGTGCAGGTGTCTCTCCTTGGGTCTCCTCTCTCCCTCCATCGAAGTGATAGAATAATACTGGAGGCCCTCTCGCCTCTGTTCTGGTGTTCTTTGCACCTCATTCCGGGATGGTCCATCTCCTTCACCCTGCAGTGCCAGGCCTTCCTTGTCTTCTCTTTGTTTAGCGCTCCTCTCCTTTACAGTACCAGACTTTTCTTGTGCTGCCATTCTCACCTCCCCTCTCTGTATGGCCCAGTGTTCCTCCTCCGGCTGTTTGTATCTCCCCCCATCCTCAATTTGTTTGGCTATCCATTCTTCTCCTCTTTGTTTTAATTTCCTCTCCTCTTTTTCAGCAGTTCTCGTTACCTCCTTTTTCTGAGCTGCTGTCCTCTCTTCTCTCTGCCGTTCTCGCCACTCCTCTATTTGAGCAGCTCTTCTCTCCTCCTCCTGCTCTTCTTTGGCCCTTATTTGCTCCTCAATCGTATTTGCTTTCATTAACTCCTTTTCTCTAGTAGTTTGGCGCTGTGCCGCAATATTATTGCCTCTCCTCTCCTCCTCCTTTAGTTTGGCTATCCTGTCCTCCTCCTTTAGTTTGGCTATCCTGTCCTCCTCCTTTAGTTTGGCTATCCGTTCTTCCTGCTCTCTCAGTTTAGCCCTCCTCTCCTCCTCCTCTCTCAGTTTAGCTCTCCTCTCCTCCTCCTCCTTTAGTTTAGCTCTCCTCTCCTCCTCTCTCAGTTTAGCCCTCCTCTCCTCCTCCTCTCTCAGTTTAGCCCTCCTGTCCTCTTCCTCTCTCAAATTAGCCCTCCTGTCCTCCTCCTCTTTTTGTTTGGCTTTCCTCTCCTCCTCTCTCAGTTTAGCCCTCCTGTCCTCCTCCTCCCTTTGTTTGGCATTCCTCTCCTCCTCTCTCAGTTTAGCCCTCCTGTCCTCCTCCTCTTTTTGTTTGGCTTTCCTCTCCTCCTCTCTCAGTTTAGCCCTCCTGTCCTCCTCCTCCCTTTGTTTGGCATTCCTCTCCTCCTCTCTCAGTTTAGCCCTCCTCTCCTCCTCTCTCAGTTGAGCCCTCCTGTCCTCCTCCTCTTTCTGTTTGGCTATCCTGTCCTCTTCTTTTATTTTATTCCTACTCTCCTCTTTTTGTTTAGCTCTCCTCTCCTCCTCTCTCAGTTGAGCTCTCCTCTCCTCCTCTCTCAGTTGAGCTCTCCTCTCCTCCTCCTTGATCTGTTTGGCTCTCCTCTCCTCTTCTTTTAGTTTAGCCCTCTGTTCCTCCTCCTCTTTCTGTTTAGCTATTTTTTCTCCCTCCTCTCTCAGTTTAACCCTCCTGTCCTCCTCTTTTTGTTTGGCTCTCCTCTCCTCCTCCTTTAGTTTGGCTCTCCTCTCCTCCTCTTTCTGTTTGGCTCTCCTCTCCCCTTCTTCTAGTTTAGCCCTCCTCTCCTCCTCTTTCTGTTTGGCTCTCCTCTCCTCTTCTAGTTTAGCCCTCCTCTCCTCCTCTTTCTGTTTGGCTCTCCTCTCCTCTTCTAGTTTAGCCCTCCTCTCCTCTTCCTCTTTTTGTTTGACTCTCCTCTCCTCCTCTCTCACTAGAGCTTTTCTCTCCTCCTCTTTTTGTTTGGCTCTCCTCTCCTCCTCTCTCACTAGAGCTTTTCTCTCTTCCTCTTTTTGTTTGGCTCTCCTCTCCTCCTCTTTAACTTTAGCCATCCTCTCCTCCTCTATCTGTTTGGCTCTCCTCTCCTCCTCCTCCTTTTGTTTGGCCTGCCTTTCTTCCTCCTCCCTCAGTTTAGCCCTTCTCTTCTCTATGGTTCTCCTCTCTTCCTCCTCTTTTTGTTTGGCTCTCCTTTCTTCCTGCTCTCTCCCTTTGGCTCTTCTCTCCTCCTGTTTTTGTTTAACTCTCCTTTCCTCCTCCTCTTGTTTTGTCCTCCTCTTCTCCTCCTCTCCCCTATTGGATATCCTCTCCTGCATCGTGTGAGCATCTCTCTCTGGTTCTCCTAGCTTTTCATTGCTCTCCTCTGCTGTTCCTGCTGCTCCTTTTCCCTGGGTGTGATTCTGCAGACCAGAGCAGCTGGCCATGCTTGTCATTCTCTCTGACTGGGGGTAGTGGCAACCTCCTTCACCTCCTTCAGCTCCTTCACGCTGAAGGAGATTGCCAGGTGGGTCTTGGTGTCGTGGAGAGGAGACGTTTCTGGCTTTGCCATTGAAGGAGGACGTGGAGTCTGACATGAGAGAGTTGTTTTCCAGTTGATGGATGTCTTGGATGTCTTGTTCATGTACGGCTCCTTGGGAGTTTCTTCTCCCTGCGTAGCTTCGGGGGGCTGCGGTTGGCTGGCAGCTCTCGTTGGGATGCTGCATTCTCTGTGTGGGGTCTGTATTTGCCTGGCCACCGGGGGCCGTGCTCTCTGGTCTGTCTGTCTCTCCCAGTTTGAATATCCCTGTTCTCTTATGTTGCTGCTCCATACTGGAAAATACAAAGGATTTGGCTTCCTTGTCCAGTTTGATGCTAATCTCTGGCTCTTTGGCCAACTTCCCCCCTTTCCCCGGGGGGCCTCGCGTCTCAGGACTGGTGAACACCGGCCGCCTGCTGTGTCTCGTCTGTATCCTGGGGATAAATCTGTCTTTCCCTTTGCTCGGATGCTGCTCCTGTATTTGGTCAGTGTTGTCTTCAGCCGCAATCACCTTCAGTCTGGCGTAGTCGGCCAGGGCCGATATCTCCGGTATGGCCGAGACCCTCTCCTTCACTCTCAGCCTCCCTTCGGGTTTGTGGTCCTCTTCCCTGGGAGCTTTGTCCCTGGTTGGAAAAGCTCTCCTCGGGCTGTGCCTCTTCTCCAGGAAGTCACATTCATCATGTGGTGTGCTGTGAACGTGTTGGCCTGTCGTCGTGCTTCTAAAGATCCTCCTGTCCCCGGGCCGAGAGCTCTGATCTGACACCTGTCCCTCTTTGGATTCACTGTTGGTCCTCCTTGTGGCCAAGCTGCTACTAGTGGCTGATCTGGGATCTGCTGTGGCCTTTCTGGATCCATTGGAAGCGACACCATCTCCCCTGACCACGCTCGGTTCCCACTGAGAGTGGACGTCCTTGTGTGGATGGATGCCTGTGATTTCTCCCCCCTCTGGGAAACCCTGTCCCCCAACATGTCCTTTGTTCAGGCTCTGGTGTGGAGAGTCTCTTTCCTTTGTCTGTGGAGCTGTGGTGGGCACGCCATCGACAGCCAGCCCACCATGACGCTCAGCATTACCTTCTGCCGTCCCGCGCACTTCAAAGTATTCATCCGCAGGTGTGCGTCTCTCTGCATCAGCTTTCACAGCCCCGACTTGTTCAGGACTTCCAGGTTCAGCCTCCAGCCCATTGGCACAGGTTGGGGTTAAGCTCCGGTGGTGATCCCTGAGACCCAGCTGCTCCACCCTGTCAGCTGTGTCCCCATCAGGACTCAGCAGTGGGGCTGCTTGGATCTCATAGGCTGCCCTCACACTGGGTAGGGGGGTCGTAAAGCCGGGCTGTCTGTCTGTCTCCTCCTGCCTGTCTGTCTCCTCCTGCCTGTCTGTCTCCTCCTGCCTGTCTGTCTCACCTACCCTCGACACCACCCGGATGGCGATGCTCTCTATGTGCACACTGAGTTGGTTGCTGTTCTCTCCAGCGTCTGTCCCTCTACATGGCTTTGCTGTGTCTGTCCGTCTGTTTTCATTAGTGGTTGAACTTTTGAGAGGTTGGCTGTTCTTGTAGGACTGATCCCCCTCTGCTGGCAGGGGGTCCCTTTTCTTTCTGACCCCTGGGAGCACACCGTCTCTCTCTGGGGGGCTCCTCTCTGGGGGGCTCCTGTCGCAGCTTGCCGATTTGTGTTCCTGTGGGGATGTTGGGGGATCTTGAGTCATGGAGCCATCAGTGTTACTTGTGCTGCTTTGCTCCTGGGATTGGACTGCTGTTTCCATGGCGATCTGATCGATTGGATCTGGTTTTCCTCTGCATGGTTTCATCCCCTCAGCAGCAGTTTCCAGTTCATCTTTCGTTTGGCCCTCCTCTATGCAGCCGTCTGCGTCCATCCTTATGCCGAGCCGCTGTTCCAGGAGGAGGGGGTTAGAGTTAGGGTTATTGACTGCAGGGGGTTTGTCTTTACCTTCCTGGACATCTAGCAGCAGACTCCCCCTCGGCACCCCTTCTCTCACTGAGGGGATCCCCCCCTGTGCAGTAGACCCTTCCTGGCTGACCAGATGTGTGATGTGCTGGAGAGGTTCTCTGTTGGAGCCCCCTTGGACAGGCTCAGAAGGCCTGTTACTTCTGCCAGGGTCTGCCTCTCCTGCTGGACACCCTTCGTCCATCGGCCTGCTGCTCCCTGATGACTTCCTCTCTCTCATGGTGACTTCACCTCCCACGATCGGTATGCCGCAGCCATCCACAGTGCTGTCTGCCTGATGAGGGACAAGTGTCTGTGAGGGGCTGGAGTCCTCCACAGCAGCTTGGTGGTGACTGGGCTCCCCGTCTGGAGCTGGGCTTCTCACTGCAGAACTGTCCTTCTGACTCCCTCTCAGCACTGCAGCCTGAGCTGTGAGTGGCGTGGTGGGCTCGCCAAGTACTTCCAGGTGTGCTGCAGCCTTGCTTGTGAGGCCCTGTTGCTGGTTCCCGGAGTGTTCTGCGTGTCTCACGTCTGGCTTTGCCAGACCCGGGGCAGCCTTCCCATCAGTGTGTGTAGCTGCTGTGTGTCCAGGCTGCTGTGTGACCCCTGGCCTCTCTTTCAGCTCCTCTGCAAGCCCCCCGTCGTCACGTCCAGGCTGTTTTGGTTCCATGGGCGGATGTGCCGCAGCGTCTTGGCTCCTCCGTGGTTCTTGGGGAACTTGTTCTATTGATGGACCATCCAGGAGATGATGGGTGGGTTTTGGAGGATGTGGCTGGTAATGTGGACGGATCAGGAGGACACAGCTGCTTCTTTGTTGGAATGTTAGAGACTGGGGTTCCCTTTCCTTTGGACACCTCTTGTGATGTCGGCTTCTGCCACATGTGGTCACTCTGTGCGAATGACGACTGCTTGCCCAGAGTTTTGAGAGTCCGTGTGTCTCGCATAGCGTAGCCCTTCTCCTTCAGCGCCCAGATCTCCTTCTCAGCATGGGCCTTGATCCTAGACGTCAGTATCTCCTGCTTGGTCTGGACTCTGTCTTTGTGGGACGGCTTGGGCAGTGAAGACGGAGCATCTCTGTGGGACATGACACCGTGCTCAGCTGTCTTGGCTTTCCTCTCTCCGGGGACAGATCGGGTCAAATCTGTCGCCCTTGGCATCGAACAGTTTGGATTTTGTTTGGGGGCGTCCAGTGTGACGGGCTCCTTCCTCCTGTCCCCAGCCTCAGCACCAGTCTCAGCCCCGTGTGTCGGGGAGGAGCTGGAGCAGGATAACTTGAATTCCTTGGAGGACTCACTGTACACGTAGTGGTGCTCCCTGAGCTCGTCAGGCTTTCTGCTCAGTTCTCTCTCCTGAGCCTGTCCTTCAGCTGACACAGCTACAGTGGGGGGGCTGGTTTCAGCTCCGCCCTGCTCAGTGTCTGTTTCCACTCCATCCCTTTGAGTCGCCGGCCTTGGGCGGTCACCGTTTGAGACCACATGGCTTGCAGGGGGCGAGTCTCTACTGCAGAGGGAGCTTGTGTGACTGAAGCCCTGTCTTCCTCTGATGTGCTCCTGAACATCACCGCCCGGCTCTGCTGGGGTCCTGCTGCACCTGTTGATGGCCGAGCCCTCCTCTTGTAGACGCCTGTGTGTTGTCACTGTGTCCTGCTCTTTGAGTCCCTCCCCTCCGCTAAAGTTCGGCTTAACCAAGCTGTCTGTCTCCACACTGTCAGTGTCCTCTCTGCAGGCTGCATGTCCTGCTCTCTCAGTCTGCTCTCCGGTCATCTTCTGCGTTGTCTTGGCTAGCTCTGCCTCGGTCAGGCCTGTGTCCCCCTGCTCTACCTCGTCTGGCTGCCCTTTGAGCTGCTGGGCTTGTTCGTCTTGGGCTCTTCCTGACTCTTCTTTTACTTCCTCCCTCTCCGAGGTGGCCTGGCCATCCGTAGCCTGCTGTCTCTGCTCCGCCAGCTGTGAGCCGTGTGTCTTTGTCTTCGGTCGCTCCTCTGTCATGTGGCCGGACTTGATCGTTCCAGCCACAGCTGGCTCAGCGCTGGGTCGCTCCCCTTTGTGCTGTTCTGACTCAGCCGGATGGCCTTTCTCCAGTTTGACCTGCTCCTCTGTATCAGACTGGGCTTCTAGAACATCAGCTCCAGCTTGTTCTGCTTTGGATGTGTGGACGTCGGTGTGTTCTGTTGTCATCGGCTGTGCTGAAAGCTGTCTTCTTTGCTCTCCATCGAGCAGTTGAGTTCTGATGTTCTCCTCTCGGGTGTGTTGGGCTCTTGTCCATTCTCCTGTAGCTGCTGCAGATGCCCGTGTCTCTGCTCGGGCCTGTCTTGCTGGTACATGCTCGTTTGGTCCAGCTCTGAGGTCCTCTACTTGTGTCCCATGTGCTGCAGGCTGCTCTGCTGAGGCCTTCTCACCCTGCCTTTGCTTGGTTGGCTCCACCTTGGCCTCCCCTGCTCTGGCTGGGCCGGCTCTGCTTGCTGTGATGTGTTCTGTCTGGTCATCACCAGTGGTTTTTGTGCCGGCCTCCTCTGTCCTCTCTGGCCGCTCACCTTTAGGCCAGCCTGCTCTCGTCTGCAGTGCTTTGGTCAGTGGTGCTGCCAGTGGTTTTGTCGGAGGTGACTCTGCTGTGGCTGCTTCCTCTGAGGTCCTGCTCTCTCCACTCGCCCACCCCTCCTGCGTAGCTTCAGCTTGTTCTGTGTGGGGCCATTCTGGGAACTTCTCCTTGGTTCCGGCCTGCTCAGGCCTGACCTCCAGACTGTGTTTCTCCTTTAGCTGACTTGTCATTTCGGGGGCCAGTGGGTCATGCTGCCTAGGACAGTGCCATGTTCCCTCCTCCTGCCGGCACCTCAGCACGTCACGGTCTTTGTGCAATGGAGCGTGTTGCTTCCCCGGGGAGTGCCCCTGTGGCGTGAACAGGTTCTGTTCATCACAGGTGGATACTGACTGACCTCCAGCATCTCTCCCCACCTCACTGTGAGACTGTGGCCACTGTGGGTTTCCCTTCAGCTCCTTTTGTGCATGGAGACCATTTTGGTTCTGAAGTGGAACGTGGTTTGGTGCACCGGCTTGTGGTTTTCCACTTGCTGTTGTGTCTTTGAATACAGAATTGATGCCGAGTGGAGCAGGCGGATCCACTTGGTCAGAGGCAGATGTGTGGGGAGGAGTGGAGACATCCTTTTGTGGGTGCCAGGATGTCGCCAAGCTCAACATCTGCTCCGCTCTCTGTTGGTCTTCCTGCATTTTCCATTTGTTCTGTCCTCCATTTCTGTCTCTCATGGAGTAGAACTCGTCCTTCATTAGCGGGGCTCTCTGGGGGGGCTGAGGATGCTGGCTTTGATTTATCAAAGCCGTTGTCCCAGCCCTCATCTCTGGGTCCTGAAGGTGCTGCTTGCTAGCACCCTGAGTGGATGCGTCCCCGTACCAACAGTTGTTGTCCTGCAGTCCGTTGTACCTGTCGGCTCTTCTGAACCTCCCTCCCATCCCCCCAGGTGCATGAGGGGCAGCACTTGTGTGTCCTCTGGTTGGAGTGGTGTGGTCAGCGTTTGACCCGGGAGGGTCGGAGGTCCTGGATGATGCTGGATTAGGCCTTACATCAGATTGAAGCAGGCCTGAAGTAGCCATGGAAGCTGTGTTGGCTACGCCCAGCTTAGCGGAGCTCCCCTGCCTGCAAGGCCCAGCCCGGGTCTCCATCATGTTCTGCTGGTCTGATTGGTACTGAGAAGATGACGACCGGCCTTCTTTGAGCTGCCTCCCATTCATCAGCAGGTTCTGCTCCTGTGTGAGTCCACTGTACCCGGCATGAGGCCCCATCTCAGGTTGCTCCTGATCCGCCAGGCAGCCCCCTGAGCGGTTCTGAGCATGTTGGCTCGTGTGTGCTGCTTTGGGTTGGAAGCTGAAAGCTGAGGGCGGCAGTCTGGTGCCGTCGTGTCCCTTCATAGGTGGGTGTGATGTGGGTTCCTCGTGTGCCAGGGGAACGTGTGTCTCCTGGTCTGAGAAGTCAGGCATGTCTATCACCGTGTCCCTGGTCTCCATGGCAGCCAGCTGGGCGTGCCGAGTGCTTTTGTCCGGCATCTCCAGCCCTTTGAATCTGGTGGGGCTGTAGGTGCTCTTCACTCGCTTCCTGTTGTCCTTGATGTTGAATAGGAGGCTTGTTGCCTTGGACCTGTAGCTGGACGTCCTGGCGTCAGGTGTGGCCCCCCTGCTCTCCGCCCGCACAGGTGGGTGCTCCATGGCTGGAGGCGACTGAATCCCTGACCTCTCCGTGTCCTGGTGTGTGTGGATGACAGGCGTCATCACCTGGCTGATGTAGGGAGTAACGCTGCTGTGAGGGTGGAGCACATTGTGCTCCACTCTCACAGCAGCGTTACTCTGGCTGTAGGGCATCAAACTGTCGGTGCTGTGCAGCACTCTCTGCTGGGTGAGGACCTCGGCTGTCACGCTCTGCTCTGACTGGATCCTGAGGAGCTGCTGCTGCTGCTGCAGGCTGCTGATGGAGCTCAGGGTGGGGTCCTGGACGTGCCACGACACCTGGGTGCTGGGTGAGCCAGGTGCCAGGCTCCGTGTGTGTTTCCAGGGAGGAGGACCTCCTGTCAACTCTGACCTCTCTAGAGAAGAGGCTGAGGTGGGCTGCGGAGGTGGTTGAGGAGCTGCAGGCTCGAGGAGCTTCTGCTGAGGTCTGTCCTCCTCCAGCCTGGAGGAGCCTTGTGGGGGTCCTAGGGACAACCCCTTGTACGTAGGTGTCCCGTACCATTTAGAGAACTCTGTGTTGGGTGTGAGGCCGGACACGCCCCCGTGTGGGAGGGGAAAGCTGCTGGGGTCCCTCCACACCCTGAAGGGGCTCAGCTCACTATGTATGAAGAAGCTGGAGCTCTGCTGTGTAGACGGGCTGTGTCTGGAGGACCTGGTGACGGAGGAGGACGAGTCCCTGTGAGCCACTGGAGGGCCGACCTCTGAGCTGCAGTGTCTGTTGTCCTGTGCTGGGAAAGGCCCGGTTGAGGGGACGGGACCCCTGTCAAAGCTCTGGTGGTATGCGGTTGAGAATTCAGAGAGTTCCCTCTGTATGCTTATAAGAGCCGACCTATCCCAGCTCGTCTCGTCGTTCAGCTCCCTGAGTTTACCGTCCAGCCCGCTGCCGTCTCGGTCTCCCTCTGAGTTGAAAGCCTTGATGAGAGAGGAAACCCTGGAGCGGCTGCGGCGTTGCTGTGAGCTCAGTTCTGTGGCTCCGTTGCTGAGCAGGGATGCATGTTCCTCATTCAGAGGTTTCTCCTGCCAGGACTTATCCATGTAAGAGTGCTGGAATGTAGGAGGAACCCTCCCGTCTGCATCCCCCTCCACACGGGCGGCCAGCCAAAGATCCACTTGAGGCTGAGCCCCATGCAGCCCCCCCCCAGTCCACTCTGGTCCACACCGCTGCACCCTGAGGCTGCAGCTCTGCTGAGCCGCTAGCTTCACCTGTCCTCGCCCTCGGTCCCCCCCACCCTGGTGCAGACCGGCCTGGCCCGATCCCTGCTGTCTGTCCGTCTGGGTGTCGGGGGACGGGGGGCATGGGTCTGAGTCATTGTAAACCGCTTCATCTCCAACGCAGAGGCTCTTGAACGCTCGGTCAGTCAGGTTACTGACTTCGCGGTCTGTCTCGTCGAGGAAAGAGCTGGCGCTGGAGGTGTCGCTGTAGCCGCCATCACTGTGCTTCCTATGTCCGCTGCTCCTTCGCCCTGAGTGGCGCTTCTCCAGCGATGTCATGACCCTGGCTTACACAGAGCTCCGTCACATGAGCATCTACTCACACTGAAGCTCACACAGACGTCCACTCTGCTGCCAGCGGGCGGGGCTGGTTTGGCAGCTGCTAACCTGTAAGGCATGGAACATATCTGCTGTCCTGATCCCCAGGAAGTCCTGGGATTGGCTGCTTTCCTGCAGGGGGAGAAGACAGGACACGTGAGTGCACATGTGGCCACACACAGGTGCTTCAGTACTACGTCTATCATCACCGCCAGGGCATGGCTTTCCCTCAGCATGGAGGGAGCAGCAGGGTTCAGACCTGATCCACGCGGGGTTAACGTCTGTGGATCAGGGGTCCGTTTACATGACACCATTAGTCCACACGTTGTGGGGGACACATGGATTTAGATGGAGCTTGTTGGGCTTAAGGCCGGGTGCCCCTCCTGGGGCCCTGCAGTGGGTTGGAACCTGCAGCCTCTAGCCTATCAGGTCCCGAGGGGCATGCTTTACCACTGACCCACCCCCCCACCTGCCCACCTGTCCATCTGCTATCCACATGCCAGCTTCAGTGTCACAGTCACCGAGGGACGAGGAGCATGTCGGTGAGCACGAGACGATGTCACAGACTGCTCATGTAAACCGGACCCTTCAGGGTGAGTCTGAGGGACCTGGGTGTGTGTGGCTGGTCATGCTGTCAGACTGACTCCTGGGTCATCTGTCTGACTTACATCCTGGAGAAGGGGAGCGGCTGGGCTCACCATGGCTAATCAGTTATACTCAGGATGAAAACCAACAACTTGACTACGGACATCATCCAGACCTTTGACTTTGCATCCACATGTTCATCTGAAGCACATGGCCGATCAAAGCTTCTACCATCAAAGGCCACATCCTGTGGCGGTCTTTCTTATGTTCTTATTGAGCTGCTGCAGAGACGTAGAGCTACGTTTTCTGAGTGCAGCATCCATGTTCTGTATGTGGCATGTGGGAAAAGCCTCGTCAATCCTCTGTGCTGAGCCTCCCACTACCAGGCTTACAGCAGACAGCTCAGCTTCCCGTGAGGGGCAAAGAACTCTTCCCACACCACCTGATGATCACACTCACACACTCACACACACACACACACACACACACACTTGGGCACACTAAGGTATGGAAACCATTGTAAGCATGTCTTAAAAAGGTCCAGTGGGATTGAACCTGTGATACCTGGCTTGTCTTTTCTTGGTGTGTTTGCTCTACTGCTACATGCCCCCCCCTCATTTACATGCATGTAATGGTTGCCATAAATGTCTCTGTGTACTTCCGGTGGCTATCTACATGTTGGCACTCATGTAGACCTGTTTTGTATTATAATCTCAATCTGCTGTGTGATGAGGCTCCTCGTTCTGCTCCATCTTGAAAAATGCAGATTCAGCATTAACTGAGCTCACGGCCTGACACAAGCAGCAGCCATGATCCTGGTTTGGGAAACAACCTGCCAACTGCCTGGTGAGTAAGAAAATATCAGTGTCCTTGACTATCAGCTTATAAAGCTTTGTGATACTGAGTCGACTCACAAGCAGCCCGCTGACTTTTAAGGAACAGGTTGCATAGAGTGGCAGAGAGTGGTTCACTTTGTGTTGTTGTTAAACCCCCCACCCTTAGGTGGCAGTGTTACAATCTATTTTCAGCTATTTGACTCATTCATTCCCAGATAGCAAGGAAAAGTGAGACAGGAAAGGGTCTACTCCCAGGGATCATTTCTGTAGTTCCTATACTGAAACAGGAAGTAACGTAAAGTGAGACAGGAAGTAACGTAAAGTGAGACAGGAAGTAGTGTGAAGACAAAAAGCACAGGTCTATGAAATGGCAAGACATGGCCTTGCTTACAGTGTCACAGTACATGGAATTGTAACGCTGTACCAGGATATGCATCGATTGTGGCCAACACGCTGCCCTACAGGCCTTGAACATTTAACACATGGTCAGCGTGTGTCTAGCATGAGCGTCCTGTGAGGAACAGGTTGGGGTCGTCAGAAACAAAGTTATTCTCTGCAAATTTAGGCTGTATGCGTAGAGGCAACACAAGGCCACATAATGGACATGTGCCGGTTAAATTTACGGCAGCTGCCAGGCAACCTTAACCTTGCCCAGAATATCTGTTAGCCCACTAATAATACCTCCTGACTCGGGGTGCATCCATCCTCCTGTCCACTGCCGCAGCACACCGCACAGCCCAGCGGCCACACCAGCAGCAGAGAACACGGCTGCAGAACTCAGACCACAGCCGGCTTTTCAACTGGGGCAGCTGTGCTAGTCTCGACCCCAGCACAGGGGGTCTGCTGCATAGGAGCTCCATGCCTCCCCCGTCTCTAGAGGAGGTCTGTGTTTCTGCCTTGCTCCAGGCTGTGGCGTTCTCACAGGAGTAGGAGAGGCTCCTTTACGGCACGCTGTCACAGTTTCTCTGCACAGCACTCGAGTCTGCACGTCTTGAAGCACAAGCACGCACCAGGACAGCCTGTGGTCGTGGCTTGGCTTATTTATTTACTCATCTATTTAGCACACCGTGCTTCCACAAGCTCAGATGGCTCACGTTAGTCTGCATGTGGCCAGTCTATTGGGCTCCACGAGGGCTTCGAGCTCTTGGACCTGACCTCAAGGAGCCCCTGGCCTCAGGAAGGTCTGCAGGCTACAGCCCGCGGCAGGGCCTGACGACATGAAGTGACAGCTGACGTCGGCCCCCCAAACCGATGCCCACAGCGGAGCCACGGGAGGGGAGAAGGATTTAGTGAAGTGAGGGAAGCTAGCACGCAGCAAAGCAAGTCCCTAGAGAGGCAGAGCGGCACGGTGTCGGAGGGCCCTGTGAGGCCGAGTGAAGCCGGTGTCCCTGTCGTCGTTAACGCTCACCACGGCTCGGCGGTCTGTCTTACCTTCGCTGTGGGCGTGTGTGTCAGTCCTCACAAAGCTGTGGTCAGAGTCGAGCTGCTTCCGTCTGGATGCCGCAGGCCTCTGGTGCCATCGGCAACAATCTACTGCAAACGCTTGGATTCAGTCCCCGGTCAGGCTGCTAGGGGCAGGGACCGGGACGCAGGCTGGAGAGCAGACAGGAATAGAGGAGTCTTCCGGGGGACAGTGTCCACCATCGGCGACAGAATGAGGGCTTGGGCTAGCATGCAGATCTGAGCGATCCCTGGGTGTCAAGTGTCAGGTGGATGAAACAAACAGCCCCTCGACTATTTATAAATCTGGAGCACTAACTGGTGACCGGTAGCAGCTAAAGCTCGCTGTCAGCGCCCCAGAGGCTGGTTCTGACCGTCTGGAAAGCCTCAGCCGCAGAACTGAAGTCTTCCATGTGTGCTATTGTGCTGGATGTGTCCAGTCCAGGCCAGCTGAACAGCCACTATCATGACCTGTGGGCTCTCAGCAGGTCACCACACTCTCCCGTACACAACACACAGCAGCACAGCACACCGTCAACAAGTGTCTGTCCTCAGGACACCGGCAGCCCAGCCCTGACGTGAGGCTGGGAGCATGCCAGTGGCCCTGAACCCCACGTCACTCAAGCTGTCTGATGAGGCCCTCGCTTGGCCCTCCCCGATCTCCCATTAGGTAGGTGGTCGTTTCCATTTGGGCTGTTTGTAGAGCCATGATGTAAGTCTGATCTCCCTGGTGACAGTGTCACTCACCCCACAGCAGAAAAGGCCAAAGGGAGGACTCATGACTCCCCCTCTGCCCCCCTCTAAAAAGGCCCACTGCTAAAATAGGAGATGCCTACAGCAGACTCTCAGCCAGGGCTGCTGGCAGTGGGACTGGGCCGGCCTGCCTGGATGATGGACACACACACATGGACTCCAGCGGAGGATGTGCGCCTGAAAGACACACACACACACACATGCATTCAGGCACACACAGACTCTGAACCTGATACATGCCTACATGAGCCCTATACCACAGGCACGTGCACACACACTGATGCATCCATGCACGCCCACACACACACATGTATGCTAGCAGACAGATTTTCACACACACACACAGACAGGTGGCTGCACTGTATCCTCTTAATCCCCTCCTTGAGCTGTGCACCTACGTCCCTCCCTCTCCACCTCGTCTCAATGGCAGCTGTAATGCACAGATTTGACTAATTTGGCAGAAACATTGACAGATAACCTCATCCTTCACTTCCACTGTTGTTTCCTGTCTGAAGCCTGCGGGACATCCGATTTCTTTAACGAAACTTTGTTTTACCAGTTGAGTTGTCTGGTGGAAACAACAGCGGGACGTTTCAACATTCATCTGAATTTCATCTTCAGCTCCGACTCCAGCATGTGACCCACCCAGCTCTCTTTAAAGGGACCGATATGTAAATGAGGGAGCTGACACAGACCTGGGCAAAACAATGACAACATGGATAAAAACAAACACGTTATCCATCCATCATCAACCTCTTATCCAAGGTCAGCTCACCGGGAACTGGAGCCTATCTGAGTTCTCATTGGGCGAAAGGCGGGGACACACCCCTGAAGGGTCACCAGCCCATCACAGGGCAGAGCGGAGGTGGAGCAAGGGAACAGGGTCTTGCTCAAGGACACCTCGACACGCTTGTCTGCAGGTGCGGGGATCGAACCTGCGACCTTCTGATCACCAGACAACCGCTCTACCCACTGAGATATGCTGCCCTAAATATAAACACTAAACATTAAACACTAAACACAGAACGTAAATACTAACATGAGACATGAGCAATAAACATTAAACATAAACCTTAAACATAAGGAGTAAATGTACACATTAAACATAAATATAAACATAACCATTAATATAAACCCTAAACTTAAACATTAAAAATGAACATAAATCATAAACATGAAACATTAAAATAAACAAAGCCTACACATTAAACATTAGGTATACATAAAGATAAGACAAACATTAAACTTTAGACGTAATCACTAAACATTAAACATGCTGACAGGTTCTCCTGTTTGGTTTGTTTCTACACCCACATCCAGCTGACCTGAATCAAATGTTTGGACCTCGTTGACCACCTGGATTATCGGGCTTGGAAAGATGAAATTCTTCACCACGTACTGCGACAGACTTTGGCCATCAAATGTTCTGCAGTTTATCCAAAAGCAGCTGCTGACTCAGGGCTGGCAGACATGTTTGACTCAGATGTTCAAATGTTGGACAGGCTGGCTGTAGTTCCCTGCTCACTACGTCCCTCTAGTGGACACACTTAGTAAAGACACAGTTCTTGTCCTTGTTCTGCCCTGACCTCATGTGATGAGGAGGAGTGTGTCATTCCACTCTTTTCATGAAGAGAGGATGGTAAACAACACTACCACAAATAAGGTCAGACAGACGCTGTTCAAGAGGATGGAACAACACAGGAGAGCCAACATGTCAGACCAGGACTCTACAGTCTCCACCATCTACAGACCAGGACTCTACAGTCTCCACCATCTACAGACCAGGACTCTACAGTCTCCACCATCTACAGACCAGGACTCTACAGTCTCCACCATCTACAGACCAGGACTCTACAGTCTCCACCATCTACAGACCAGGACTCTACAGTCTCCACCATCTACAGACCAGGACTCTACAGTCTCCACCATCTACAGACCAGGACTCTACAGTCTCCACCATCTACAGACCAGGA
>OMLC01097903.1:0-13205 GCA_900302585.1 Regalecus glesne
CAAAACACACACGCCGATTCATACATATTTCCTGGTTAAACATTTTTTGTCATTCATGGGGAAAATAAATTGAAAAGAGATGAAGCCTTAGCTACTACAATTAAAAGTGTGTGTGTGTGTGTGTGTGTGTGTGTGTGTGTGTGTGTATTTGCATGCACCTTTGCATTTAGACAGCCCATCATTCTGTTAGGAGACGTAACTTAATAAGTGTGTTAAGATCTTGAAAGACAACAGATGTGTCCCGGACTCACATAATTCCCTTTGTAAAACTGTCCAGACAACCAGAGTAGAAGATTTCTGAAGGGTTGGAGCCAATCACATTAAGTAAGTGGAGGAATGGATGGTCATGTGGTTCCATCCGAGTTCCTTCCTTGTTTGACTCTTTATTTATTTGTGTGTGTATGTGTGTTTTCTATCCTCATTCTTTCTCACTCTTGATCTTCTCAACTTGCACCTCCTACACTGTCCAGTCTTTCCCGTCCTCCTCCTGTTCCCAACTGCCCTCTTCTACCCTTCTCTTCATTTCTCCCCTATGTTTCCCTTTCAAAACCTGACTACATTAGTGTTAATTACCTCTGCGCCTAATTTCCGAATCGAATTAATAGAGCCACTTTATTTCCTCCTTCCCCATACCCCACTTCCTGTGTCCCCATGGCGAGTTAACAGAGAAACTGTCACAGCAGCTGCACTCTCGCCATGGGTTCAAACCTGGGTCAACACAAAAAAGTACGTGGGTGTAATAAACAGTTTAGGCAACATGGGGGCCCAGTGGTGAGCGTTGTTGCCTCAAAGCAAGAAGGTCCTGGGTTTGAATCTCAGGCTTTTCAGGGTCATGCATATGACATGACAAAGACATGCATATTTGGGTCGATACTCCTGCCTGTGCCTCTGAGCAAGGCAATAGGAAAAATAACCGGAGATGGTCCCTGGGCGTTGCAGCTGCTCACTGCTCCATTTACACTTAACCCATAGGATGGGTCAAGTGTAAATGTAGACTGTAGCCACCTTCTGCCAAGGATCATGTGATGGCTGCAGGTGCACCAGCCTCTACATGTGAAAAGCTGTCATGGGCAGGCATTCACCGGACAGTCATGTTCAGCCCCGAGTGACCATTGATGATGGTGGGGAATGTCTAAACCCTTTTTTATCTGCTTATATCTTATAAATTCAGTATAATTGGGTTGAGAATACCGAATATGCCTGATACATTTTTAAATCCACTCTTGGCAGGGCAGGTGTCTAGTAATCCAAAGATTGGTGTTTTGATCCCCAGGCCCTGCAGAAAGCATATCGAAATGTCCTTGACCTTGAGTAAGACACTGAACCCTTAACTGGTTAAGCCCTGCGATGGAATGGGGACCTGTCCAGGGTGTTTCCCTGAGTTTTTCCTAATGAGTGCTTGGATAGGCTCCAGCATGACTCCATGACCTGACTATGGAAACGTGGTTGATGATGGATGGATTTTGTTGTACTTTTGCAATAACAATAAAAGACAATGAATTGGATTTCCGTTCTCTTAAGCTTCAATTAGGGATGGAATATTTTTATCCTTTGATATTCCAGTTCCATATTGGGCACTGATATTGTGTCCTAACTGATAATAATCATATTTGAACCGTGATCCGGAAAATCATGGCCTGCCCCTGGACTATTTTAGCTCCGTGAATCACCTTGCGGTCTCTTTCTCGACCAATTCGTTCAAGAATAATTGAACACGGGGAAGGAGAGAGGGGGTGGCACATCAGAGGACTGAGTCAAAATGAGGGGTAAGGGAAGAAAGAGGGATGAGGAGGATGAGGAGGCAGGTGGGCAGGAGGCCACGTCAAATCATGACTGTATTGTTGTGTGTTTTCCCCAAGTCACCCGGAGAGGAAGTTGGGATGGAGCAGCTAAATATACAAACAGCACAATGAATAAGGTGGCACAGAGCAGCTGGGCCTATATGGAACATGGCTGTCATATGGATCAGGAATGTGATACACAACTTTTATTCATCCAGGAAAGGTTGACTGATCATGCCTACTCTTTTCCACATTCATACATTAACACTCATCCACACCTGGGAGCAATAGCCACCACTGAGCACATTCCTCTGCTTTTGGCCTATTGTTGAATTCAAAAGGAACTCATGAGCTTGTGGATTCGACACGGGAAGTCGAACACACAGTATGAGTTGCCGTCTAGTAGCAAAGTCAGGAGAGTGCTGCTGCTAGGCAACTGGTCAAACAGTGCGTCATGTAGCCACAGGGGCTAACTGTTTAGCTTCCCAAAACTGTCCATTTTTTTCAATCAGCAAATTCAAAGGCAGCAAATCCATCATTTTTGTCAAACCTTTGGAGTCGGAGCTAACAGAAAATTTCCACCTCTGAGATTTTGAATGCTAACTCAGCCATTGTTCGCAGGGACTCTTCCAATGAACACAGTAGACCCGATCCCCATTTGTAGGTACTAGTTGACCGCAGGGAACCTGCAGGTATTTGGTGTTTGTAGCCTATGTGTTTTCATTTGAACCGTTACGGTTGCACTGTTCTGTCCTGCGTATGAAAGAAAGTGTGAGTTGTGTTTGTGCGTGTGTGGGTGTATATCCTGTTCCTCTTGTCCAGGTCATGAGGGAATCAGATCTCTCGGCTAGGGGAAAAACAGGAAGGAACACAACGTAGGGTTTTTCCTTGTTACTGTGGTAGCAGAGGATGCTGTTTTGATGTCTTTATATGGCTCTTCTGGATGACTTGATTATTGATGAGCGCATGACTGGAAAACATCATTAACCGTAGTGGGAGGTTGTTTTAATCCAAGGCTGTGGTACCTCAGGCATAGAGTGTGTGCTTTGGGAACTAACAAGCCAGAGCCGGCAGGTTCAAACCCACCGTGGGGTGTTTGGAAGGGTATCTGGCCTTAATTCCCCATATGCCTTTCGTGTTTTTGAATGGTAACCTGTCCAGAGTGTTTCTCCATCTTTTGCCCGATGACCCTGTGTCCTGACTTCGGATAAGCCTTTAAAATGGATGGCTTGCTTGCACCATCTAAACTTCATTAGCATGCGAACCCTTAATGCCTGATCTCAAGCGTAGAGAAACAGGATTACTTCACCAGTCTCCTCCTCATCATCAGCATCATTACTGTTATTAGCGTTTTGAATTCATTTCCATAATCCTTTTATCATTTTATTCATGGCCATACTTTTCACCGTAATATAGAATTTTATGCTAGCATCATCACTTTGATTATCATTACATCATCTGCATGCTGTCCATCATCATGATCTTCATCATTACATTATCAATTTCATCATCATTAATATCTTCACTGTCATCATTGCCATCCCCTGTTTTTGCTTATAATCTCAGGCCTGTTCCTCACCATGCACAAATCTCCCACCACTCCCACCTCCTACTCCAGAGTTCAAACACCTTCCTCTTTCGGCTTCCCTCACAATGCAAGTCTCTCTATTCCCACTTCCCCAGCCCTCCTCGTCCAGCTCCAGCATCAGCTCACCATGCCGATCAAACAGCATGTTGAGACTATAACAGGAAGAGAACAGGACAGGATGAACCAACAATAAGCCACCCGCTGTCTCGCTGCAATCTGATGCATGCTACTTGGCTGTGGTGTGATGGAAGACAGCCACACATGAAGGGGGTGTTATGAGATGTGTGGGACCATAGTTGCTCTGTAGCGGATGTAGGAGTATGATAGCTGTTCAGGGCTTCATACTAGTGGTTGAATGGTGTGTGTGTGTATTCACGGAGGTGTGCTGCATGTTGCATCGGACGGGAATGTTCCCTGAAAGGAATACATAACCCTGCACTCCTACCACAAGCATCATGAGAGCTCTCAGCTACTCTGGTCACTAGCTGATCTCTCTGCTGCACCTCTCATTCACTGCCTGGCAGGTGGTGTTCAAACTCAGACATCATGTTTTGACAATCACCTTTCAAGTTTGTCGTAGGGGTCTTACGCCACTGTTTGTTGTTGTCTGCTGCGGTGCGTCTTAGCTAATTTGCATAAAGTTAACCTCAGTTCAGCCTCCAGTCTGGTTGCTGACTTTGTGCCGCTTGGTGCTGCCATGGTGTCAGCTGCTCTGTGTGGCCAGATGTCATTGGAAATGAATGACCGCCAGCTGCTCGTGATGCTTTGTGTGTCAGCACAGGTTAATGATTGCCGTTCCACCCGATTTGTCAGGTGGCTACTGCGTACATATACACAGGGGGTTGGGGGGGGGCTGCGGTAGCTCAGTGGTACAGCTTGTGCTTCAGGAATTGACTAGTCAGAGGCTGCGGGTTCGAACCCAATATCCCACTGTAGAGCACCAGGAAGGTTGTCCAGCCTTAATCCCCCCCACCCGTCCTATCTAAGTTTGTGTCTACCCCCACATTGTGAGGAGCAAGCAATTGTGACACAATTGTGACCCCATCACTCACACACACACACAAACACGAAACCTCCTGTGGTCCCTTATTACAGTGAAAATAACCATGCCATCACTAAAACAATGCAGCACCTCTGTGGTCTGCACCACACAGCCATAAACCAAATTGCTCACAGTCGGATCACTTCCACTTTAATGTGGCAGCAGTGACCATGCTTACGAAACAAATGGGACAGGGTGGCCAGGCTGGAGGAGTGGTGTTGTTTTTATTGCTGTGGTTTATTCTTGCGTAAACTGACCAGCTCCTGTTGACAGGAAGGATGCAGTTAGATATGGATTTTCCTCTGAGCTCCTCGTTTCTGTTGATGTGTATTTGGCTCACCTTTTAGCCATTAAAGGGATGTCGACAAGTTGAAAACATCTTGCAGACAAGCAGACCTCCTGTAACACAAAGACACAGCCCGAGTTTAAACATGTACACAAAGAGATGGATAGATAGATAGATAGATAGATGGATACGGCCCGTGGGGGCTCAGCAGTAAAGCACATGCTTCCATGCCAGGCATTGTGGGATCGATCCCACCACGGGTTGTCAGGAAAAGGGCATCCAGCATTAATCCCCCAAGCTCCATTTTTGATTCTTGACATGTAAAATTGACCTCTCTTGTAGACAGATGGATGATGGATGATGGATGGATGGATGGATGGATGGATGGATGGATGGATGGATGGATACCAACTATCTTTACTGACAGGCTGTGTTTGTTTCATTGCCATCTTTATGGGGTTGGAGAGCTCGAGACACACGGAGACAAGACAGCTATGCAAGCAAAAAGCAACATCAGCTGTCAGCCCATCACAGTGCTGTCCGCAGAAGTATCGCTCTGGGACAGGGGGAGGAAGGTTTGAGGGGAAAGATTGATGGTAAGCGGAAGATGGTAACCAAAGCAAAAAAACAAAAGAAAAGCCACAGCTTCTCCATTCCCTCTCATAAAAAGATGTCCAGGAAACAGTCAAACTGGCTCATGTCTTCCACCCTCCACGAGTAACTGATGTCAGCTTATTTGTAATGGGCCTTACTCAATGCATTTATTTCATTAGAAAGAAACGTCAGTGTTTCTTACATAAGTCGCTGAAGGCAAAACAGGAAGAAAAACAGTGGCTATGCACAGCTTCTCCTTAAAGAGAAGCAAATGGAGCCTAGATGGATGCAGAAGGAGATAGAGAAGGTGCAGGTAAACTCATGAGGTTAAAGGTCAAGAATAGAGTGGCCTAGCTCCAGAGGCAGGGCTGGCATCTAGTAATTGGAGAATTGGTAGTTCGATCCCTGGTCCCTGCAGAAAGCATGTATAAGTGTCCTTGAGTATGCAGATGCTCACTGCTCCTGTACAATAGGATGGGTTAAATGCAGGGAACACGTTGAGTTGTACCTGTGTACGCTGACAGGTGGACGGATTAAAGCTTCTTCTTCTTCTAGGGTTAGTTGTGTTGTGGGCTGTCCGCATGGGAGGGCAGATGATCTTCATCGTGTGGGTTTTAAGGGCCTTCCTTGGCATGGAAATACTTGCAGCACTAAATTACAGCCTACCCAGGGCTAGCAGGTGTACATATAAGTGGGCACATCATAACCAGGGAGAGACGCCTGTGGGTCTGTTTGGGAAAAAAACTGCCACGCGGCGGTGTCGGATTTCCAAGCAGCTTCTCATGACAGCGGTAGTCTCATCTCAAGTTCTCCTCCTCTCCTCAAAAGGTGCCCGGCTCAAAGGGGGAGCACCCGCTCAACACACACACACACATGGTCTTTCATCAGAGAGGTGGTATTGAGGGGGGAATTTCCCCTTGTTTCGTAAAAGGAGGGTCTTCACTCGTTCCCTCCCTCTTCCTGTCTGTCTTTCAGCTGACACCCCAAATCACACACACACAATGCGAGTTCTCTGAAGCTCCCGGAGGTTTGCCCTCCAGGGTTGGAGCCCTTGCGATCTCCTCCTTTTTCTGCCTCCTTTTTCCTCTTCTTCCCCTTTTCTCATCCTCCTTTTCCCCTCTGCACTTTTTTTCCCCAACCAAGCTCAATCCCTCCCTTGTTCCTCTCTCTCTGATCTGGTCCCAGCCCAGCACCGGCTCTGCTCCATAGGTCTCCTATAAGGTCTTGGTTTCAGGCATCAAAAAAGTGCCTGCACGTCGAGCAGGGTTAGCTCAGCGATGCTGACAGGAGCCTTCATCAAGGCCGTAGCGAGGAGGAGCATTGCCAGGCGTGAGTTATTGCTGCCATCATTGTCCTCCATCTCTCCAAGAGCTCTCTCCAAAATGAGAGTAGAGCAGAATGATAGATAGGGGTCCTTACTGGGAAAAAGAAACAAGAGTAAGATGAGGAGTTCAACAGTCTTAGACACAGAGAGAGGGAAAAGAGACTATGTGGGATTCAATGTCATGGTTGTTGGTTTTGATCTGAAATTGGATTTAGATCGGCTGATGTTGCATCTCAGGGCTGAGGGAGACATCTACATTGGATGCCAGTGTGCCGTTTACACAGATAGGTCAGTGTGGCCAGATTTTAAGGCAGCGTCATATGTATCCTTAATTAGATAAGGCAATCCCATTTGCCAAAGCAATTTTGTGGATAAGTTTTCCCGGAAAAAGAGTTGTTCCGGATGGAGGACCCTGCCAATTGGCTGTCGACAAATCCTCTTTTTCAACCTAATGTCAGTGTCTAATCACAGCTTGCTGAAACTACCACATGTTTCACTTCTGCTCCAAAACAAAGGGAATAAAAATGTCCAGGACAGGATCCATGGCAAAATGTTGATGAAAGCTACGGCAATCCTGAAGCCCATCCTGTTGTAAAGAGGCCGTGCTAAGCTGCAGCACCAGGGGATCAGTTTTGGGTTCCACCGGCTTTGGTCATGTGGCGACAAGACACTTTCACTTCCCTTCATATGTTATGGAGATTCCTTTAGTTTCATACCGATGGATTTTGCCGCTGTCTTTAAAGTCCTTTGAGGTTGTCTGCAGTCCTGAGCAGCCAGGTTGCCAAACCACACTGTGACGCAGCCTGTCAAGATTCCGGATTACTTTCTATGTCCCGAGGGAAAAATCGTCTGTCACATAGAGGCTGCCTCGTAAGAATACAGACATTATAGTGCAGTCGCAGACATGGTGCATAGCACAGACAAGTGGAGACATAAAGTGTATTTAAATACGTTCAGCACAGCCCCTCAGCTCATGTTCTCCTTGTGTCCTGAGTTCACCAGATCCACTGATGGGCAGACAGGGATGAAGGAGGTTTCTAAGCCTGTTCAGGTGTATTTTCCTGTGTTGAACTGGAACCCTGCGGTGACTATCTGATGGGAGGAGTAGGGTTTCTGAATACAGGAGAGCGGCCATGGATCATTGTCCTAGCTTGTTTAGCTACTGCCCTCTCAAAGAGCATTTGGAGGGAGGGATGCTTCCTCAGTTGAGATGCTGTCTACCCAGACACCCTCCTGTTGAGCCAACAGGGACGAAGGTGGCTCATCAGGTCATGAGACTCAGCTGAGGTGATAGAGCCCCCTGCCAAACATCAGGGAAGATGAGGTGTAAGGTGTGGTCTGTCTTGGCCCCACCTTGTCCGCAAATTAGTGCGGTGAGGCTTTGACGGGATTTTCCGTTGTTAAAGCAAATGATGGCCGTGAGTCGCCTGAGGGAGCCGGACTGCTCTCCTCAGGGGATGGTTTAAATGTAAAACTACCTCACAGAGCAGACAGGGCAACTGAAAATTACTCCAAGGAATACCTGCATGTTAACACAAGATCATGCCAGCTCCACATCACATTCATGAGACGGATACCCTGAAGGTGCATGGAGGGATGGAGGGATATCACATCCACAGCTTTACATCACCAGTCCATCTATTAGAACCTCTAAAGGCCCTTATTTTGTTTTCAGCTTTTTGCATTGATTTCACCATTCAATGCGCCGCACCAGTTATAGCTTCAAGCTAATTTGTATTTGCAGTCCTGAATGTCTTCTTGATGACGGTGGGAGGAAATCGGAACACCCGGAGGAAACCCACACAGACACGGGGAGAACATGCTAACTCCACGCAGGGGGGACCTGGGACAGGATTCGAACCCAGGAACTTCTTGTTGCGAGGCAACAGCGCTAACCGCTGAACCGCCGTGCTGCCAAGTCTGTATTGAAGGCAAAAACAAGGAAGGATCAGTCTGAAAGACTGCAGAGCGGCCAAGCACATGAAAGTAACAGCTCTGACACGGATGTGGTGAGGAGTTGGTGGAAGAGCTGGGTCTCTTAGGCTGTAGGGGCTGATGAGCTGATGGAACACGGGTTCGTGGCTGAGTCGGTGAGCTAATGTAGGTCAAGAGGGAGAGAGGGAGAAAAAGAGTGGCCGCAAGCTAGGTGGAAGAGGAGGGCATGACAGTGATACTTATAGTCCCAAACACACTGGTGTGATACGTTGGTACGTTTGCTTGGTATTTGATGCCCCCCCTCTCTCTGATTCGTACCTGGAGTTGGTACCTGCTGTTAAAAGTGACATCAGTGCATCCCCAGTTCTCCCAGTGTCTCTGAGGACAGAAAATGAGCAACATCGGTTGTCGAGTCCACAGCACAAATGTGAATGGGGCCCGGGTGGAGCACTGCAGGGAAAGGGTAGCCCAGTACCAAGAGCTGCTGCTCCATAAGAGCACAGAGCTCACAAATGTCATCGATACTAGAGCCTGTCAACGTAGCCTTCATCAGAACAATGACCCACACCGACTCATGTACCGCGGTACGGTTTGAGTAAAACCCGGCGCTAATCTCTACAGTGCTGTAATGCAGGGCTTTACATTTCTTCTTCTGTGGTAGAGCAGGTCATCCAGTAATCAGAAGGATGCTGTTCAAGCCCTGGCTCCTTCAAAAAGAAGAAACTTTATTTGACCTTTCACATACATACAATGAGATGTGTTCTTTACATTTAACCCCTCCTGTTGTATTTAAGCAGTGACAAGCTGCAGCACACAGGGAGCAACTCCAGTTCTTTTTCCTACTGCCTTGCTCACAGACACAGGCTGGAGTATTAACCCTGACATGCATGTCTTTATGATGGTGGGAAGAAACCAGAGCACCCAGAGGAAACCCACACAGACACGGGGAGAACATGCAAACTCCACGCAGAGAGGACCTGGGATGGGATTCAAACCCAGGACTTTGTTGCTGTGAGGCCACAGTGCTGGTGACCTACTGTGCTGCCCAAAGTGTGTTTTAGTGTCCTTGTGTAAGACACTGGTACACTAACTGCTGTTGCTCTTCCTCCTCCTCCTCCTCTTCTTCTACTTCTTTTTCTTTTTTTCTGTAGTTTGTATCTCCACGGACATGCAAAGAGGAGATCTTTTGTTTCTATTTCCCTAAAGCTGCTGCATCTCCAAATACCCATCAACGTGTAATGAACCTGAGCGGGTCAAACAAGGAAAAGACTCGGTGGGCTCAAAAACCTGAAATTCACAAAACCTCCCAGCACCTGCATCTCCTCGGGCCCTACATCTCAGACCTGTGCAAACGACCTGTCGGTGTGCTGCAACCACAGCTCTTTCCAGTCAGCTCGTTCCCCACAGACAGACACAACGGCCTTGTGTTTCATTCTGGGGTAGACCGTGAGTGTCACTGCAGAAAAAAATAATATCAATGACAGAAAATAGGAACAAGCCTGGTGTATGAATGATCATGAAGAGCACATGCTTACATGCTCACCAGCGGGGCAGGCAGGAAAACACCCAACACTGCATGTAGGAGAAACCCACTTCCCCAAATGTGCCTCGGAGGAGGGGCCAGGGGGGGTCATGGGTATTTTTCAGAGTAAATTTGTGAAGTTGTGGTTTTTCTGAAATGAAGAGGAAATGCGTCAAAGGGATCAGAATCTAAACCCCCTAGTACAAACTCACCCATTCACCTCTTATGTTTGGCTGTGTGTGCATATGAGCCACATTATGGGCTTGCATGCGTCTGAGTGTTTGAACAGACGTATTTAACTGTATCTGTGTGCAAAAGAGAGAGAAACTCGTGGTATATTTGTACATATGAATAGCAGCATGGTGGTACAGTGGTTAGTACTGTGGCCTCACAGCAAGAAGGTCCTGGGCTCTAATCCCGCCCCGGGTCCTTTCTTTGTGGAGTTTGCATGTTCTCCCTGTGTCTGTGTGGGTTTCGTCTGGGTGCCCTGGTTTCCTCCCACCATCATAAAGACATGCATGCAAGAGTTAATACTTCTGCCTGTGGCCTCGAGCAAAGCAATAGGAAAAAGAACTGGAGTTGGTCCCTGGTCCCTGGATGCAAAGTGAGGTCCGTTCTATGTGTCACGATTAGTCTCCATGTTGTTCGGATGGACGCGGTCTTACATGGAGCTTGGGGATTAAGGCTGAAGGCCCTTCCTGACGCTCCGCGGTGGATTCAAACCTGCAGCCACTGCCTCACCAGTTACCAAACTGGGAACTCCACTGCTGAGCAACCTCTGCCCCAGACTGCTCCTGTGCAATAGGATGAGTTAAACACAGATGATAAGGGAGTTGCATGTATGGTCAATGACAAGTGAATAATGCTTCTAACATTTTAAGGCCACATCCTTCAGTATGCATCTGTAGTAAATAGTCCTCAGATTACTGCTAAATTGTCTCTGGGCCATTTCGCTGTTCAGGATGGAAATGCAAAGAAAGACTCCTCATTCTACCTTCATGAACCAGCAGAGGAGAGATGGGGGAGACAGCAGTTAGGTGGGAAGTAGGGAGCTCCACACTGCTGACCAAGGAATGGGAGGAGGAGTGTGAGATTGTGAGAGAGAAACTGAAAAAAAAGGGTGAGGAAGAGACAGAAAGATGGACAGTGAGGGAGTGAGAGGAAGGAACAGGCCAGAGAGTCGTGCGGCGGAAAGAGAGGAGTGTGGGAGAAAATGACTGGGATGGAAGAGGTATCTCTGGAATGCACCTTCACTTAAAGACTAACCTGAACACTGACACACTCACACACCTAAACCGTAAAGATATACACACCTAACCTCCCATACGCACCCCCACTCAGAGGGGGAGGGACAGCCCATACGTGCTAATGACAAGGTAATATGGGGATTGTGGTTTCTACTCTCCACAAGGACTGTCTGACTTAGGGGACTGCCTTTTCTAAAAACACCTCCCACAGTCCTGTCACCCCACCTCCTTCACTCTTGTGATGTCAGATGTTTGTGTGCTTATGACGGCTGTGGCTGGAACTCCGGCTTTTGTGTGGCGTGTGTGCTTTGGCATGTTTTGGAATGAGAAAGGAGGCCAAGCCAGGACACTCACAGCATTCTGCACAATGCAGCCCATGATGGTGTCTGCAGGTTATAACTGTGTGTGTGTGTGTGTGTGTGTGTCTGTGTGCACATTTGATGTTTGTCTAGATGGACTTCCACGCGCCCTCTCTGTCACATCCACTGTCCTTACAGCTTCCTGTTTACATGGATCTACTTCCTGTGAGCGTTGTGCTGCGTGACTTCATAGGCACTCAACACAGTCAACACACACATCTCTCTCTCTCTCTCTCTCTCTCTCTCTCTCTCTGTGTGTGTGTGTGTGTGTGTGTGTGTGTGTGCACCTTTAAACGAGCCCATAAACAACAGCAGAGAGCAGACGGCTGAGACATGCTGCTGTAACAGGGGGATGAGTCTCCATGACCTCACATCCCCTTCCTTTATCCGGCTCAAGACTTAGACCTAGTGAATGTGGTTATTGATTGATAGTGTAGTCGGAGAGGATGTTTTCTTCTTCTTGTTTCTCAGCAGTAGAGCGTGCACTTCAGGTGCTGATCAGCCAGATGTTGTGAGTTCGAACCCACTGCGGGGCGTCAGCAAGGGCGTCCGACCTTAATCCCTCAAAGCTCCATCTAAGCCCGTGTCCTCCCCCACAACCTGGGGACTGACCATGACACGTACAGCTGGACATCTCTCTTCTGAGGTGGCTTAAAAGTGTGCGGACGCAGCCATGAGGTGCATAAAGACACACTCTGCTGTCAAAGTTCTCTCTGCCACGCAGATGTGCAGCAGTCTTCTAAATCCAATAGTAACGGCAATCCCACGCTTCACAGTAGCAGTCTGTGCGGTGTGCGTACAGATGTGGGGACAGGCTGAGACACATGTGTGCACGTGCACATGAATTAACGTACGCGGGCAAACACGCAGCAACATGCAGACTACATGGGTTTGGGCCTGAGGAAGACTCACATCTGCGTGCACATGCGTTTCCAGACGCTCGTCATGCTCGCAGTTTGCAAACGCACACAGGCGCACAAAAATACTCGGGCACGCACAAACACACTCACTCACCCAGTTTGGACATTTTTCTCACCTTAGAAAATGGAAAGTGGGCCTTCCGCTAGCCAATCATTTTCCTGCTTCCCACCTTTAAACTCCGCCCTCACCTCTGAAAGCACATGGCTGTCTTTGATCCTTTGATCGCACATGTTTATGCCAGAATACCAATACTTCAGCCTTTATAGCCTCACATGAAAGCCTGGGTGGGTGTAGTGGTGCATCAGTCAGCACTGTTGGCTCACAGCAAGAAGGTCCTGGGTTCAAATCCCATCCCAGGTCCTTTCTGTCTGGATCTTTCTGAGTGGAATTTGTAGTTTCTCCACTTGTGTGTGTGTGTGTGTGTGTGTGTGTGTGTGTTTCCTGTGGGTGCTCTGGTTTCCTCCTTCCATCAAAAAGACATGCGTGCACATTTCATTTTATGCATGTACAATGACATATGAATAAAGCTTCTTCTCCTCCTCCTCCTTCTTCCTCTAGAATATTCCAATCTATTGAGCAGACTGAGTGAAATGTCCCTGTAAGCAC